>CAIGRB010024545.1:34285-59377 GCA_903798255.1 Fraxinus quadrangulata
TTTTTTTTTTTTATTGTATTATTTTGTGTATTGACTGCAAGAGCGATTGGATCTTTCTTCTTGCTTCCTTCTTTATTTATTGTTAGGTCCAACCCAGTGCACAAGGGTGTCGCCAACATACAAGTGGAGAGTGTTCTGTGACTTGAAACCTCTGCCTACACAAAGCAGCAACTCATTTTATACAAATGCTCACCTATCTAATTGTATATTTCTTGGCATCTGGTTGCTGAGTTAATCAACTGCATGAAACCCTATCACTTGCGTTTATGCTTCAATACAGTATTTCTGCCAACTTCTGGAAGCACCAGTTTTAAAGCTTCATCTCCTTTCTTGTAGAGCAGAGCAAGAAGGCATACAAGCTGATCCAATTGAACTCAGTCAGTTTGTCGGTTACATTAAGAGAAACAAACTTCAGACAGAGAGCTTCTTTATTGGATCAAACCAATGTGAGTTTCATTTCAGTAATGAATTTGTTGTCAACTTTTCTTATGTTAGTTTTCAGCAGCAGTTTTCTCGTGTCATTTCTTTCTAGTTAAATGTATGCTTGGTAATGATTTTCACTGAAACTGCACTTCTGGCATTTCATATCAATTTTTGTTGTGGAGAACTTGTACACTTATTCTGGTAACTTGCTGTTAATTGTGTACATTATTTTGCTAATTGGGGGTTGTTGCTGTTAGTCATTGAAGATATCAGGCCGAAAATTTTATAATGATTGTGAATACTGAATATTATGATTTTGTTTTGGGGCCAATTTATGATGATTGTGTCATGGAATGAGCCTTGCAATTGCAAGGTCCATTATTTTGCTTTTCGCTAAGCTTGGTCCCTAAATTTCTCATTCAGTTGAACTCAAGTCCCTTCCTATTTGTATCTTTGGTCCTTCATCTTTCAATCTTTAAACTTCAATCCTCATCATCCACAATTGTCTGTAATCGATAATCGATCTGTTTTGAGTTCTGAAATTTTACAATAAAGTCCCCAAACTTACCAAATATTGAACTAAGCTCCAAAACTTGTAAATTTCCTCCAATTTCTATCTTAATCATCTTATTAGTCACATGCAATGCCCCGTGGAGGGAGCCCTTAATGGTGTCTGTAGATGTTGCACATCGTCGTAGTCTCAAATAGCCTTTGCATAATTTACGAATTCTGCTTAGAATTGTCCGCCTAAGAGAACGCTCAGTCTCAGGCGAAGGAAGCTTTTAGGCCGTTATTCTTTCTTTTGATCGATTGTCCGGTGGATCTTCAATTTTTCCAAATCAACTCCAAGTAAGCTCAAAATCGTCTTTATTCACGCAATTGCATTTAGGTTTGGATTTTTCTACAACTAACAAAATTACACTAAATTAAGTAGATAACAGCTTAAATAGTAATAATTTGTTGAGTAAAAAACACGCATATCACCTGCCATGTTGGTTTTTACCAAATTGTTAATAAGAAATACAGTGGTGGTAAAGACCTCCCACCAGAAGTTAAGTGGCACACTAGGTTGTGCAATGAGTGTAAGGCAAAATTCTACGATATGTCTATGTTTTCTTTCGACCATCCCATTTTGTAGATTCATGTGGGGACAAGGTGTCTAATGTGGACCCCAAGTTTTTTTCTGAATAAGGCTTAAACAGCCTATACTCCCCCCCATTGTGAACATTTCAATTTTGTCAGAAATTGCCTCTCAAAAAGGGACTGAAATTGCACGAATATAAGAAAACGATCAGATTTGTTTTTCAGGGGAAAATCGAGGTCTACCTGGTAAATTCATTAATGAAATGAGCATAGTATTCATAACCTTCCTTTAGTAGTGGCAACCGAGCCGAGCGGCTCGTCGGCTCGGCTCTTAAAAAATGAGCCGCTCGGGCTCATCGAGCACGAGCTGAGCAGGCCTGCNAGCCGAGCTGAGCTCGTGCTTATATGGCTCGGCCCATTGCCATCTCTACCTTCCTTGGACATGGGGATAGGACCCCAAACATTTGTATGAACAATTTCAATGGGACAAGTAGTTTTATATAAGGAAGGGGGTAGAGTTGGCATGACTACAAAAATTGACCTTATTTGCAAGTGAAATAAAGACTACATTTTTAAGATTGGATTTGAAAATTGAAGGACTAGGGTAACCTAGCCTTCTCTGCCAAACACTATCAGTGTTGGCATTAATAAAATTGGAACTTACGACCAAAGGAGTGGAACTCTCTTGAGATCTAGAAGGACCCTGTTTTTAGTTAGAACTCAATGAAGTTTTTTTAACTTCTGTTACATAAACAATCTTTAAAATGATAAATAATTACCAGAGTCTGATAGAAAGACGCGGCGATAATTTTTTAACTTCTGTCACATAAACAATCTTAAAAATGATAAATAATTACCATAGTCTGATAGAAAGACAATGCAATAATGCCTTGTTATTTTACAAAGAACTAAAGTTTGTTGGATAAAATTTTGTTACAGATCTTGTCACCTCAATTCATGAGAGTTGGTTTGGTGCAAGGTGCGTGGGCACTTCAAAACCTGCTGGTGAAGGTGCTATTGTGATGCAGACGGCAGCATTTCTCTTGGTTGGACTGTAAGTATCCAAAAGTACAGCTAAGAAAATTCTGGGAAATAATCAACTTCAGACTTCATCTCTGATGTGCATGCAGTGATGCTTGTACCTTTTCTTTTTGTTGCATATGATGGAATTTTACAGATATGAGGGCTCTATAGGATCAGCATCTCGTGCAATGGTGGCTGTTGATCAATTTGCGTGGCAATTAGGACGAAGAAACCTTTGATGTTTCTCCAACTACATAGGGGATGGAGGGCTGATATTACTGATCAATGAAAGTCGAACTTCGAAAGAAGCATAGTTATTGCCAAAAAATAATAATTTCGGAAAAAATGCACAATGAACATCCCAATGTGTATTATAAACTCTAGTGATGTACAAAGACCACTGCAAGGCCATTGGCCACTTGATACTTAGAGGAAATATTGACTAAAAAGTTGTATGTGTTGAATTTTTCAAATTGATTCCTCTTGAGCTTAGAATTATTTTGAGGGGACCATTTCATCTATCAATGAATTTGACAAATTTGATAAATAGTCGTTAACTCTTAAATTAAGCTAATTTAAGGTTCTAATAGATCTAGATCGTTAAATTAGCTTAAATTAAGAGCTATGATTATTTGTTAAATTTGTAGGAGGAACGAGTCTCCACTCTATTAGAAATGAATTAATGGGTTTAACCATCTTTCTATAGATAAAAGATCATCTAGCAAATAACGTGGTGTGTCTAAATATAATAGAAACACTAGCAGCATATATGACAAGTTTAAACAATGGGACTCGAGCATGTAACTAATATATTCCTTATCTTTCAATTAACAAAGTTCCATAGAATTATGTACATGTGAAGTCAAAAGGGACAACTAAAATTTTGTTCAAAAAAGATTTATAGCAAATAAGGAAATACCGGTCTCATACAGCTGCAATAATTGACTGCCTTAAAAAATTTATTACAAGAAATGCCCTTTGTATTATGTTGTAGGGTGGGTGTGAGGTTTTTATGGCTATTGAAGTAACATCACGTGCATGAATTGGAAAAGGCATAACAGTCAAATATTTACTTAAAACTTGTTAAAAATCTCTCTCAGATAGGGGCTATAGGCTATAAGATTTTAGTACTAGGAAATTGAATTAACTATTGTAACCTATGAATTTAACATGATAGTCGAAGCCATTTAAATATGAATAGAAATGGTGATCATTCATCTAAGGTAGGAATTCTATTGAGGTTACTTAATGTTTAATTCTATGGAGAGGTTGTATACATCAACTTTATTATAATTAATATAACAAATTCCATATTATCCAACCAAAATGACATAATTTTGGACATCTACCTAAGTTACATTACTTATTCACCATTTATTTATTCTTCACAACTTTTAACTCGACATATCTACTAGTTTATTTACCTAACTTGTAGTAATTGAAAATCCAAAATAAAAAGCAAAGAATTGCTTTCGTGGTGATTATGCCTCCTCAAGAAAATACTTTTTTTAGCTTTTGGCAAGCTAGAAATCACCTTTTGATAAATGGCATTGATATAGATATTTGAGACATGTTAGACACACATTATTAGAAAAAATTGGACAAGACACTGATTTCCACGAATACTTACCAAAAATGGTTGACTTAATTAGACAGTTTAATGTTCTTTGTGTTAAGTTCAAATTATAATTGACAATTTTAAAATTTGTAATTGACAATTTCCTTAGTCAAAATCATGTTCTAATTGAATTATATTAGAAGTTTATCAAGTTGTAATCAAAATCAAAATAAGAGTTATTGAGTTTTAATTATAGGAAAAGAGTTGGAATTAGTAATATAGTTCTTGAAGGAGTTCAAGATATCCAAGAAGACCACATATGATTATTGGAATGCAATTAGAATTCTAAAGAGTGTCAAAGAGTCGCACAAGTTATACTCCAAATTCTCAATCGCAACTTACAACGCATTTTTCACATAGAAAACATTGAAATTTCAAATAAGGCTACTGCTAGAAAAATTATAGCACATTGAATTAGTTTTCCAATGCATTTTGAATCATTTCAATCAGATATCGAGAGAGAAATTTATGACAAAATACTAACGACTGCTCAGATGCCGTTTGCTTGTCGCAGGCCTGGAGCTCGAGCGACATGGTTATTCATGGAACAAGAAAATTCGATTTTCAAACTGATTTTGAGTTTATTTTCATCACAAACACTACCTATTATAAATATACACCCTATGGAATGTCTAAAATTGTGTTAAATCTTATTTTTTTCATAGAGTTCATTCCTTTGAAAGCCCAAAACACATTCATTGATTTCAACATTCAACCACCATATTATTTGAGCCATAAATTCATCCAAACCTTGATTTGTTGATGGAGCAATATTATTTTACATTAAACCATAAATCAAAACACATAAAGATCTTTTGATCAAACACCAAATCACATAATCAACAAGAGATAAATCGATACCAAGGACTGAGAGTTGTTGTAAAAACACAAATTCAGGAGGACTAAAGTGAGGTACCAAAAGTCGAGATCTGACTTCAGAAGCACGTAATCCAAGAAGGCTAATGTATAAATCAGGAGTCGGGATCTGTTTTGAAGAAGCACGTCTCTAGTAGGATCAAGGGAGACCGCAAAAATTGAGGTCAGAAGTTCTATTAGGCAAACGGGTCTAGACTGTACTATAAGTTTGTTTAGATTTATAGTGGATTACTGACTGGAAAAGTGCTTGAGTTTTTATCCAATTGGAGTTTCTCCGTGATCAGTTTGGTGTTCTTTATTGCTTTCATATTACAAATTGTGGTAATTCAATATATGATAAATTGACGTGGTTGATTAACTATTTAGAAACAATTAAAAAGTGACTGGTTACTTTTAATTGTGTAATTTTGCACGTTGAGTCTAAATATTCAATAAATTTGAACTTTCAAGTGGTATTAGAGATTAATTACGTTCCTTGACCCTATTTTATCTAGATAAATCAATCACATTCTAATGATGTACCTGAAGATGAGGAAGATATGCGTAAGGCTTATGAACAATTGTCCCACGAGAGGATTAATAAAGAATAACCAACACCACCTTTAGCATCCTTTGAGGATTTTTAAAGGGTAACCATAGTGGGTGAAATAGAGGCAATCAGAAGTGCAAGTTGTGGTCGAGCAAGCCTTGGTTTGGTGTTCATTTGATTGGTTTTTGTGAGCCCGGATTAAGATTTATCTTGAATTTTAACAACAAATGGTATCAAACCATATTGTATTGAAAAAACTCGACTAAAAACTGGCTGAAAGATGACAGAATCGAAGGCAGAAAAACTGGGATAGAAACCGCCCAGTTTTGAAAAATTTCTGGTCGGACCTATTTTTGCGTTTTTCAATGAAACCGCTCGTCATTTACAGAAACGGCGACCACTAGTGGATTATTCATATAGTGGTGTTTTGTCTATACTGATATAAAATTTTATGTTATATTTCTAAATTTATAATTTTTATGATATTGCATGTTTCGGTGTTACACGTATTTTATTATGTATTTTATTTAACTTAGTTATATGATTTTGGTTTTGATAGTTTTCTCTTACTTTTCGCGTAATAATGTGATTTTCATACGTTTATGGAAACATGTTGACAAAGTATTGAAGAAAAGTTTGGGATATTTATTTTTTGGGTAGTTTTGAACTTATTAACTTTGAAATAAATATGATTTTATCACTGAATACCAAAATGGAAGAGTGTTAAGACTGAATTATAATTGGCAATTTCTAAATTTATAATTGACAATTTTCTTAATCAAAATCATGTCACAATTGAATTGTATTAGGAGTTTATCAAATTATAATCAAAGTCAAAATAAGAGTTATTAAGTCATAATTATAGCAAAAGAGTTGAAATTGGTAGTATATGTCTTGAATGAGTCCAAAATGTCTAAGAAGATCATATATAATAATTGGAATGCAATTAGAAGTTTAAAGAGTATCAAAGAGTCGCTCAACTTATGCTTCAAATTCTCAATTTCAATTTGCGACGCATTTTTCACATAGAAAACATTGGAAGTTGGATAAGGCTATTTCTAAAAACATTTTAGCTATTATTACTATGTTTATATATAATATTTCATGATCCCTACAAATTTATCATAATACTGTTTATACACAACAAAGTTGCTTAGACATTTTTCTTTTCTTTGTCTTTGCAATCTTAGACCAATCAATTGAATATTGATCAATACTTGCAAACAAATATCTGATTCAATGTTTCAATATAGTTTTCTTAAATGCATTAATTGTTGTAACTTATAAATAAGCGCTATGATATTAATTGATGCTTTAAATGCATTGCAAAGATGTTTGTTGATAACTGAAACACATCAATTACACTATTAATTCGATTTATCTTAAATAAGAGAATTTATATGTATTGTAATTTATAAAATGGATATGAGTATATTGATGCAGTGGTAAACAAAAACTTGCTTGATTTTAAGTACTAAGCCAAGGAGAAATTCTTTGACTTCTCAGAGTAATATCGACCCGAGGTATGTCCTCGAGGGGTTTAGAGTTTCAATTTGAACGTATATAGGAACTGATTATATATGTGTGTGTGTGTGTGTGTATATATATATTTCATAACGTGGATATTCAACAAATAGTGGCTATGACTTTTATAAGTTTTTCTTACAAATTGCAGAATTTAGTAGTTACGATTATGAAAAACACAATCAAGTCTCGAATTTACTGTGTTTAGATGGCCTCTTGAATTCTTTAATGATCATATATATTTGTACAATTTTTTGTGCATGAAAATTAATTAACTTCTTCTTTTTTGTTATGGAAATTGATTTAATATACTTAGTGAACGGAATTGAAAACTAATATTGAAAGGCTTCATTCTATGTTGATTGCACAAGAATAATGTAAATAGCTTATAAAGATTTAGTAACTATAATGTAACTCGTACTTGACAATATATGTATTTTTTGACAATTTTGGTCTATGTAGTACGCATCTATGTCGTTGGAGCTAGCGTTCTGACTTAAATTCATACAAAAAGTTAGCATTAATAATGTTGTGGTAAGTCTGCTTAAATTTGTATCATAGAACAGAAACTAAAAATATATAAATTAAAGAACAATAAGTGTAACTTAAAATATAATTGCAAGGTGGTCATTGCTGATTCACACGAGATTCCATGTGTCCCATTGCTACTCAAATTATGTTACGAAAATTAAACTAATGTTCTTTATGTTTTCTTTCAGATTTTCAAATTAACTTCTTAAAATCCCTGTAATAAAATGGGCAGTATTTCTTTATCTCGAGGATTGTTTATAGCCTCTTGTGACGTTCATTATAACAATTATTCAACTCGAAGATGGCATAGAGCTCACATTTTGGGAAGTGCGGTAAGACTTGTTGATGAGGCACCATATAATATTCTACACATTTTAATTGATCCACAAGTAGTATCTATTTATTTATCACTCATTTCTATCTATGTATAAATTAAACTATTTATAAATTCTTCCCAAAATGATGTAATTATTAGCAATTTGTATACCTTAACATTTCAATTACCTAGTCAATTCGACAAAGAAATTAGGTTGGATACATATGATGTTCTAAAACGGTCATACCCTACCAAATAATGATTTATTTATTATGAAAATTCAATATTTTCCGTTATTTTCACGTTTACTGATATTGAAAATAGGATTTAAAAATATACATATTGCCTTTTTGAATGGTTTAAATTTTAAGATCAAATAATTCAATATGGTATCAAAAGAGGCAAAGATTTTGAGTTCAAGTCTTGTCGCTATACATTAATGAAAGTGCATCCTTGTCTTACTTTAATTGAAAAAAATGGATCCTATTTATGTGAGAGAATGTGTTAAAAACAAGATTTAAATTATAATTAACATCCTTCTCTAACCACGTTAACTCTTATAGCAAGTGGTTCGACAACTAGACTTGTAGATTTCATATAAATATAATGTGCATTGAAAGACGAAAATCTTTCACACATTTTGCATCCGAACTTGTCGTGCAGAATGGAATTTCAAGATCAGGTTACTGGATAAACATGTCTCTACTGATATTTCTAATGGTTGTCATCAAAACAGAAGGTTTCCACTTTACTGAAGTGCCCAACCCCATTAACATAACATTTATTGAGAGTGCTGTATCGAAAGGAGCAGGTGTGACTATACAAATTAAAGCAACTACTTCAAAAATAAATCAGCAACTTCTTCGTTATTATTTGCTAACATGTATACGATCTCATGTGGTACAGTTTGCTTGGATGGAAGCCCTCCTGCTTACCATTTTGATAAGGGATTTGGAGATGGAATCGACAACTGGTTGGTTAATCTTGAGGTTAGTCCACACAACCACAAGCTCTAAAATATTGCTAAATTCCGTCGCATTTCCGGGGTGAAATTCCTTGATCCCCTTTAAAAAATGCCTACAGTATCATTAATGTTGCTATTTTCCGAAGAGATTTTTTCCCTTCAATATGTACTTCCCATTTTTTGTTTTTCATTATATATTTAGGGTGGTGGATGGTGTGAAACAGAAAGTGAGTGCAAAGCTAGGGCGCTTTCTAACTATGGCAGTTCCTTTAGAAAGCCAAAAATTTACTATTTTACAGGGATGCTAAGCAAAACCCAAATGATCAATCCTGGTATTCATATCATTATTGTTCAACTCCAATTGTCTCTAACTAGTTTTCAACCTCTAATTTTCCTTTTATCTGATTCCAGATTTCTACAACTGGAATAGAGTATTTGTTAGATACTGTGATGGTTCATCATTCGCAGGAAATGTCGAAGCAGTTAATCCGGTACCTATTTTCTCTTAAAAAACAATGCTTATCCATATGAAAAAGGGAAATGCCATTTGTATACTCCAAAGTGTACATCATGCTTGCATTGGCTTTGTTTTTAAAAAATTGTTGGTGGGAAAACTTTTTCTTTTGTTTTTTTAAATTATCAAATGACAGTTTGCCGTGTGGCAAACTGCCAAACTTGGTGTGCGTGTACACCAAGCATGATTGAATGAAAAATTATATTCGAGAGTAATTTATGTCATCTTCAATTCTTATTCTTTAAGCGCTTTGTTTTAATTTGATCTATGACAGGCTACCAACCTTTACTATAGGGGTGCAAGGATTTTTGAGGTGGTGATGGAGGATTTGTTGGAAAAAGGAATGAAGTATGCTTCGAATGTATGGCCAACTAAATATTCACCGTCCCCCAAAATAGTATGCAAATTATGTCCCGCTCTTACAGTTTATTATATCAGGCTATACTCACTGGTTGTTCAGCCGGTGGATTGGCTACAATTCTGCATTGTGATCGCTTCCGAGCTCTAGTGCCTAGTGCTAGTAGAGTGAAGTGCATCTCTGATTCTGGTTACTTTATCCATGCGTAAAACTCGTAAACTAAATTCTGGTACTGATTGTTTGTCCTAAATTCATCCGAGTTTTCGGCGCTTACATATGTTGTTTTTTTTTTTTTTTTAGAAAAGATGTTCCTGGATTGAAAAGAAGAGAAAAACGCTTTGCTGGAGTCGTTGGACTACATGTATATATTTTTCAATTGTGCTACATATATATAATGATTTATATAATGGTTTATATACATATGATGTGAGATATGATTTGATCAAAAATTCTTCAACCAAATAAAAAAAAATTAAAAAAACTTCGTCACTCTTTTTTTGACGCCTTATCTGTACGTAATTTATTATATAACTCCATTATATACAAGTAGCATTATTCATTTTTTTTTTTTTATATCTTTCTGTGTTGTTTTTATGTTTTCATTCTATCATAATTTCTCAGTCTCAATAAATGTGACGTGGTGCAGGAATTATCTAAATTTTTGCCTTCATCTTGTACATCAAAAAGGAATCCGAGTTTGGTAAGAGGAGCTATATCTGCAGTATATCAAATATCATTTTGATAATATCTTAGAACCCTAACAAAAAGTCTACAATTTCAGTGTTTATTTCCAGAATATTTAGTAAAAGATATCGAGACGCCACTTTTTCTACTCAATTCGCTTTATGATTCATGGCAGGTCAGATTTTTTTTTTTTACTCATATAACAAAGATTTTGTTTAGTCATTTCATTACTGCTAACTCTGTTACTTAGGTTACTTTTTTTTTTTTTTTGAAACAGTATTAAGCCTGTTTGAGCTCCATTTCTTTATTTTTTAAATGCATTTTTGAATAGTTCTCTCTTTTTTTCAATCACACATTCTTTAATAAAATAATATTACACGTAAATTCAAAATTTTTCCTTATTTTTAATCACACATTCTCTATCAATATACTATTTCAAAACTTTTTGAGGTTAGATTTTTACATCTCACACGTAAATGCATTTTTATTTCCTTCCTTTAAATGCAATCCTGCGATTAAATCCTATCTGCAAAATATCCAACTTCTTAAGAACTTGACAACGAATTGATGACCTTATAATGATTCTTCTATTAATTCTTTCTAATTTGTTCTTGAATAAATTTATGATTAGATAACGTATAATTTGAAACCACATCATGGAGATGAGCCTGGCTGGAAAAATTGCACTAAAAATACAAAACTTTGCAGCCCTGGCCAACTACAAACCATAAGAGGTGAGTGTCATAAGTTATGCACAAAAACAGAATCTCTCCCTTCTTTTCTATTGTAATAAGAAAACCAGCATAATATTCGTTTGCTACTGCTTTCAGATTTTCGAATGGACTTCTTAAAATCACTGCAAAAAATAGGCAATTCTTCATGTACAGGAATGTTTATCAACTCTTGCTACCTCCATTGTTACACCTACTCAACTGAAAGATGGAATTGCTCTGCCGGCTTTGGAAATAAGGTAATAATTATATTTTTTTTGTAAACCACCCTGCATTCCTTTAAGAATTAGAATGAAAATATTGCGTACTTGTAATCTTGTTGTATAATACTTTCTAATGAAATCTGTATTATGCAGACCATGGCACAGGCCATTGGCGACTGGTACTTTGATCGCAATTCGTTTAAAGGGATAGACAATACGCATGATGTGCCACAGGAGTGTACTCAATGCTTATAATTCTTTTGTCTTGATAACACTCGTGTACTCGATAGTCATAATCATTTTATCTTAATAAGAAACATTATTTCAAAGCATGCGCGTTCATGCTATGGACAGTTGCATGTTTCAAAATTTAAATGTACAAACATGTATTTATATGTCAAGAAATTTGTTGATTAGTTAGTTATATTCTATATACAAATCATTCTTTTCTTTGGATCAATGTATTTAAATTTCTTGTTCATTCCTAGTTAAATGTCTGCTTAAATTCAACAACAAATCACTACTATATTAAAAGAAATGATGACCAAAACACTGTTCATTTTTGCACCTTCCATTTCACACTTAAACTGACACTATTCATTAATTGGGTTGTGCACTATTCATCCATAAATATCAATGTGGAAAAAAAAAATTCCCACAATTGTTGACTTTGAATGTCGAAAAAAAAAAAAAAAAAGGTCTACGAACGGCAGCGCAAACATTGGTGTTCGCATAGATCAACCTTCCGAAATTATTGTTTAATTCACAAAGAGGGAAAAGCTAATGAATTGAAATATCTTAATTGTTAAGTAACATGAAAAAAAAAATATTTCCCGTGTCTCCGCATTGTGCAGAGACATAGTGCGCTCGTGTCTCCGAATTGTGTGGAGACACGGAGTCCGCACTGTGCGGAGACATCGTGTCTCCGCACAACACGAAGACACGCTTTTTTTTGTGTGTCTCCATGTCGTCATGTCCGAGATTTTTTTTATACTTAATTACATTTTACACAAATTAAATATCGTTTCACTTTGTAATAATTTAATTTAAAAACATTAGAAAACATTCAATTATATACATACATGAAAATCAAAATTCCTTTCGATCCCCGTCGAGGACGTTGCTCCCGAACCCCCACGAAAGGCGCTGCCCCCTCGACCTGACCCGTCGGGTCAATTGCCGTCGGAGGCTTTGCCCCCGAACCCCACCTTTCGGGGCGTTGCTCCAGAGCTCCTGTTGACGTCTCGACCCCTGCGACCTGGATAGGTCGATCCTCATTTCAAAATGGTAGACCATTTACATAACAATAATAAAACAAATAAATAAATTATGAAAATTTTGTTAATTTTTAATACTTCATATGCACTTGAACTATCTCTCTTTCACACACATATACAAATATAGTTAGTGTTTTCATTGATTGACGTTTCATTTGGGTTTAAATGCTCGACAAATATTGAGGTTTTGACGATCTGTGTTTATATATTTGCTTTTCTTGGAGAAAAAAAAATGAAATCAAACTCATCACTCGCTCAAACATAAAACAGTGTTATAGCTTCAATTAATGAATATATACAAGTATTACATCTTGCCTTCTATTTGGAACCAATTTTCAATTTGTCTTCCATTACAGAGAAGATAAAATAAAATTCTACAAAATAGAAACAGAGGTAGAGAACTTCCTTTTACAACTTCTTTGTTGTACATTTTCAATTTTTCATGCATGCTTTATTATTTAATGAATCAAAGCGTGGACACTATGTCTGCGACTGAGACTTTTTTTTCTTTTAAACAATGCTAACAATTACGATGATTTTTTTTCTTTTTTTTTGTTGGTGTGCGGATGATGTTCGCGGGCCGCGGTGTGCGGACACCAGTATCCACACAGTGCGGACACCACACTCCGCACTGTATGGAGATTTTTTTCGTAATGTTAAAATTGAGAGGAAAAAATTTCGTAGTATGGAAAAAAAATTTCCACAATTGTTGACTAGAAACACGCCTAGAAATTAAAATGGTTTTTGAATATATTATGTGGCGCTGAATTAAATTAGACAAATTTAGTCTTTCTATTTATTAATTTATTTCTTTTATACAAATGTGAGTATGGAAATTTTGTAATACAATTTTCCATCTAATTTTAGCATTCAAGACGCTAATATTATCTTATAAATAACACAATACGTGCATTGTACGGGGCAAAAACTAGTACCAAGAAAAGTTTATAACTAATTGTTTCCAAATAATGAATGAAATTGGTTCATTAATCCCATCTTTCGCATATACACTTGGATTGTTTTGCATGAAAACCCTTGTAAGGAAATTAATTAAGGTCATGTTTGACAACCATTAAATGGAAAAAATCATGTTTTGAATAGTTATTTTTAGGAAAATGTGTGATTAAAAAGTAGGAAAAAATTTTGAATTTACGTATAACATATTTTTAATTATTTGAATGTGTGATTGAAAATGAATATGTAGAAAAATGAGTTTAAAAATAATGGTTTTCGAACAAAGGCTAAATATATCCATGAATAACATACACTGCTAGAGACTAGAGAGTGGAACATGTACAATAGTGTCAATATGAGATTCTTTTAAGCAGCGTTACGCCTTTGTCGATATTAGCTAGCTCATGAAAAGAATGCCAAGCACTACATAGATTTGAGTTAAATAAAACATTTTCTAATGTTTTATGTTTCAAGATATTCTTTAAATTAACAATTTAAAAGTTTGACTCACTCAATATAATTAAATACATTCAAATCATTTCAATTTTTAATGGAGGAAAATGATATAATTATTTAAAAGAAAGCTATTGAAAATAAAAGATAGAAAAAAAAAATACAATTATTTTTGGGAGTAATAAAACTAAGCCCTTGTTTGTTATAGATTAAAATCAAAATTTTAGTAGATTTTGATAAATGTTGATGAAATGTGTGGTTGAAAAGTTGTGAGTCCCGTAAAATGTGTGGTTAAAATTAATTGTTGACTTTGATTTGAAATTAAAATCAGATTTTAATTTATACCAAACAGTGCCAAAGTGCATGTTTGAGCCCCATTTTTGGGCCAAAAGGCATTATAGAATAGATAGTATTTTATTGAAGAATGTGTGGTTAAAAAATAAGAAAAAATATTTGTTTACGCATAAAATTATTTTATAAGAGCGTGTGTGGTTGAAAATAAGTTTTGAAAAAATGAGTTTTTGAAAAAATGCAAACCAAACATAGACTAAGTCCCTGTTTGTTTCTCATTTTTCATCCATAAAAATGAAAAATATGACAGTTATCCATCACATCAAGCCATCAATTTCGAATTTCTATCTCTTGTGTTGGGCCTACTAACGACTATATTTTTCATTCTCATTTTATAATAATGTGTCTCAAACGAGCTCTAAGTGTTAAATATAAAGAGCTTATAGAAATGCTTTAAAAAAATAAAAACTCTCTAATGGTAGAATATGCTATTTAAAATCCCAATTAGGATCCACAAGGTTTTATTAGAATACTATTAATTATAGAGTCCATACCTTATCCTAATTCAATGCTTATATATATATATATGGTAATTAGTTACTCACCAAAATTTTCAATACTACATATTTTGAGATATTTCTAACATTGTTAGAAATCACCTAAAACTATCTTAATCGACATAAAATTTATTTCAATAATAGTCACCAACAATCATATTGTCGGCAATCACCAAAGATTTATTGTTAGTGACTAAAGTGCCGTTGGTAGTTCCCGATAACATCACAAACGACATTGTCGTTAGTAATTGCTGAGGCGACGCACTGAGAATCACCGACAATATCATTGTTTTTAATCGAGTATGAATCATCACGAAATATTAATTTCAATCTTAGATCACCAACCGTCATATCATCAATGATCAAATGAAAATTTCATTGGTTATCATTTTTGTCAATTAATTTATTATTGTTCTCGAAATAGGCCCCCTTTAACTATTTTACCAAGACCTCGAAATTGCTTCAATCTCATATGTTTTCATTTAATATCAATATTAATAAATTTAATGCAAATCATTTCAATATTAACAAAATTTAAGTATCCACAAGGTTTCATTTGAACATTATTAATTCTAAAATATGCAATAATCTAAATTTTTTACATTATCATCACGACTTTCACCAATTTCGCACTAACTCTCTTACTAGAATACATCTCTCCGCTCTGGTATAACCCTATTTATTGGCTCCATTAGCTTTGCTTGCTCATCACTTTGTCCCTTCACCGCATCAATTAGGGTCTAGAATCGAGATGTCAATTGAAAAAGTGGAGACACTTGATCAAAGGCGAAACCTATTAAAAAGTCTTTGGTCTCGGTTTCCATTTCAAGGAAGCATTATTTCTGGTTTGAAAACTTTTGACCGGGAAGAAAATTATGGACGTTACCGAGATAGAAGATCTGGTCATGCTTAGATATGATGGGACCCAATCTTGTTCCTTTTTTATTCAAAACTTAGACTTGTAGCATAACAAAGACATCTAAAAAATAAAGTCAATACCTAATTTCCGCTAAACATTAAAGAAAAAGCTCTTATACACGCAAGTTTTCTTTACGTTGAAGCAAGACAAAGCTTGCAAGCTTATTATCCTATGTCGGAAGATGTTGATATGATTTCATTTTTTTCGCATGTAAGCAGTAACATATCATCACTTCAAAGTTTCTTTTCACCCCACGTGAACTAAATGAAGTTGCACAATCCTATCAAAATGGAAACTTTTAGTTGATCACAATATTGTTTGATTTAAGCGACTATCTGATTTTGTAAGCACTTTGCATGCGGATATGACGGAATAAAATCTTGGAACTTATATTTATAAATTTCTATTATGATGCCAACTCATCATTCAATTTCAAAAGTAATTTTTTTTAAGTACAAGTGAAAATAGATACCATCTCATTCATCTCGTGCTCATAGAATCTCAAATTAAATGTATTAGTTGCACCAGTATTTAATTTCCTGACCAAGATCCTATGCAAGACGTATGTAGTCAAGACTAATTAATTGATGATAATACAATGCAGAATTTAGAACAAATCAAGGGTCTCTATCAGTATTAAAATCACAACACAATGAAAACTTTCATTATAGAGGCAAAAAAAATGATAATACAGTGCAAAATTTATGACAAATCTAAGGTCTCTATCAGTATTAAAACCACAACACAACGAAAACTTCTATCATAGAGGCAAAACGAATGACAAACAATCACCCAACTTCATCAATTCCGTCGAATATCTTTCAACATGTTCTAATGATACTGTACATTAAATCTATTTAAAAAAAATCAAAATAATCCACTTCATAGAAGATATTTATCTACCAACACTGTATGATGTAAGATGATTCTTCTGAAAAACATTAAGTTCCTTCAATATTCATTTTGACGCCATAAATTTACCATTTTTAACCGACCCATAAAGTTGGCCAAATTACTAAATTAAAAAAAGCATACAACTATAAAAATCACAGCATAAATTCCTAGAGATTTATCATAATCCCGTGGGTCAAAGTAGTAAACTGGAAGCACATATAATAAAACATGTACTCACTTTTGAAATTATTACAACAACATTATCCAATTATTGAAATATAGTCGTATTAATAATATCAAATCTAAGAAACATAAATCCAGAATATTTATCAATATTACATATTCTCGTATTCTAAATCCTAATAAATCTAGTAACATGCTTCCAAATAACAAGTACAAGAGATTATTAATCATCACAACATGATAGAAAGAAGATCATTTTAGAGAAGTAAGTGCTTTTTCCTTTAATGAAAAAAGAAAAAAATAAATTTTTGATTAGAAAATCTTTAATTTGTTTTCGACATAATAATTGAAAGAAAAATATAATTCCAATTTACTTTAACTAAAAATTTCTATATAATTTGAAAGCGAGTAAATTATAAATAAAGATATCAATAATTCCCATAAAATATAGCAACGATTCTCATATATTTATCATAGCCGCATTTCAAGATTTCAAAAAAAAATTGAAAAGCATAATTTTATGTTTAATAATTCATGCAAGATAATTTTTGTTATTTAAACTTTATCGATCATATATTTATCATAGTCGCCCTTTAAACTCTTGAATAAATTTTAAATAGTTGAAAATGAACGTTTGTAGTGTAAAATATCTAATCAAACGTAAAAATTGAAGAAAAATGAAATTGAGAGAAATTTGTGCGAGTATGTGGGTTGATGGTGGAATAGAAAAGAAAAATTAACGATTATGATTCTACGTTTAATAATTTAAAATAATTTTTATATTTAAACTTAATCGACAATATATTTATTATTATCACATTTTAAGTTTTTTTAAAAAAAAAATGAAATCGATCCAAATGGATATTCATATAGTGAAATATCGAATCAAACGAAAAATTGTAGGAAAATAAAATTTGAAAAAAAGACATTATTGAAATGAGGTTGAGATTAAAAAAAAACATAAACAATCATGACTTTACATTTCACAATTAATTTTGATATTTAAAATTTATTGATAATATATTTATCATGGGCGTATTTCAACATTTTAAATCGCTTAAAACTAATATTTGTAACTTAAAAGATTGAATCAAACGTAAAAAAAAAGTTTAGCCGAGTCGATCCGTCAAACCATTTTACTTGTAAACAATAACAAAAACTAATCAAACGTAAAACCAAAAAAAAAAAACCAAAAAGGCTTAATCTAGTAGAGCCATAAAACCATATGGTTCGGACAAAAAAAAAAAACTAAAAACGGCTTAGTCAAAACGAGTCATAAAGCCCATATAGGATACTGAATCAAACGTTAAAAAAAAAAAATATTTAGTCGAGCCGAGCCATAAAATCATTCGATTGGCTCGGCTCGACTTATGAAAAGTAACGTGGGAACTTATTCTTTCATGTACGTAGGATACGATTAAATGAAATAGATTTATTTGAATTAAATTGAATGAAATAGATAATAAATTATCCAGCCTGCCATGTCACTCGGGCCCCATATTTACAGTTGTTTACACTACCTATGTATTAGTATAAATACTGTCCTGTCATATTTCACCAGTCTACGTATACGCTTTTCACTCTGCTCTCCTTGCTGTTCAGCCCTAAAGGAGTTCAAATTTGGATTTCCTCTCGGCTGCTCTAGAAGCTCACTAAAATGGTGGTTCCGGCTTGCAACATGGAGATCTCGGCGGAAAATGGTAAGGCTGAACCCGACGCCGGAGCCGTGGCTCCATTGCGGAGGAGCAGCGCGAGGTTGCAGAAAATGAAGAATCAAAAGTTGACTGTTGAGGTATCTGCTGAGAACAACTCCGGGACGAACCGTATTGAGAAGGAGAGTGGCGTGTCGAGGAAGAATACAGGGCGGGTTTACAAGAAGAGGAAGGTTGAAACTCCTCATCACACCGTGCCGCTCCAAAATGGAGCAGTCGGTGAAGCTTCTGAAGCTCGTGAGTTGGTGAATGGTGGCAACACGATTACTAGTACTAATGGCGCTTTGGTTGGAAAAAGCTCACATACAATGGTCACTGAGACTTTGCGGACTTTCAACAAGTATTACCTTCATTTTATTCAGGTAAACTTTTGATTGAATGGTCTATGAGACGGGTTTTGAAAAGAATGATAGATTAAATAGCGACTCTTATGTTTTTGCTGTTTTTCTGTGCTCTTTTAGCGACTAGCTGGCAAAACGATTGGATAAAATGATTTATTATATTTCCGTTTTCTGTAATTCTTGACTCCTTGTTAGTACCAATTAGCCTTCTGTAAAACATCTCAAGAATTGAACAGA
The DNA here is from genome assembly GCA_903798255.1 of Fraxinus quadrangulata. Classification (NCBI taxonomy): domain Eukaryota; kingdom Viridiplantae; phylum Streptophyta; class Magnoliopsida; order Lamiales; family Oleaceae; genus Fraxinus; species Fraxinus quadrangulata. The sequence goes on from CAIGRB010024545.1 coordinate 53,481, forward strand.
TATTGCAAATGCATATGAGACCAATTTATGTTTTCTTTAGTTACTACTTGGAAAACGTCAGAAATTTTGCTTTTATGTTACCCGTTAGAAGAAGAAAATTATTTAGATGCTTTGACTCTTTTTTTTTTTTTTTTTTTTGTAGGAAGAATCTAAAAGGTGTGAAAGACAAGAAGTTGATACGAAATCAAAGAAGAGTTCAAAATCCAAGGTTTGCATTTATCCAATCTCCTTCAATTCTCAATATCAGATTCCTTAAGTGCTGATGTGACCTTGTATCTGTTGCTTGAGGCAGTTGATTTCATTATCACATCACCAATTATGCTATTTAGTGCAGCAAGATTCATGATTTCCTGTTCGCGAAGCACATAATACCAGTCTTATATCCTTAATTCTTGGTTTAGTGGATAGAAAAATGAATTAACTTCAGCTTATAATGTTGAAATTTCTGCAGAAGAAATGTATAGCTGCTGACGATACTAAAAGGGGTTCCAAACGACCTGACTTGAAAGCAATAACTAAGGCATGTCACTGAATTTTGGGATAAATCTATATATACATGCACCTTGTTGATGTTCACTTTTCATTAGTCTAGTTCGCTTTAATGTTCCTAATCTTTGCTCATTTGTTAGCATTTTCAAAGCATCTTAGTTATTCATGGATATTGTGCAATTCGTTGTTTAAAAAAAAAAAGTATTTGAGGCTTACACTCCAAGTCCTGCCCATTAATTGCCATTTTTGTGGTTGTGCCTTGATTTACTGAGACTTACTCCTTAACTTAGGGAGGCTTACGCCTTTAAGGCTGTCTCAATACAACTAATTTCAGTCATTTGTCTTGCATTTTCCGGACATTCTATTATATGCCCCAGACTTTTGAACTATTTTTCCTTTCTTGATTTATTTTATGTTAGTTTGCAAGCTAAACTCTTAATTTATTAATTTGTTTCTATCATTGATTCTTTAAGATGGTGAATGATTTATTATGAACATATTTTTTTGTAATTATATATCTTTGAATTATATAATACTGTCTGTATCTTGAGGCTTATGCCTCAAAGTGCATAAAGGCTTATGGCTAGCCCCACGGATCAAAATGCCTCAATACCCGATCAAGCCTTTTGAAACATGGGTGCAATTAATTAGGAAGAAAATCTCAAGCTATTAGAGAGAACCGAGGAAATCTATTTATTTGTTTAAATTTAGTCTTCACCCCTAATATGCAAGCCGAATTCGTTTTTTATCCAAAGTGTACTCTCCTACCATGTTGTACTACCTAATCTAAAAGCTTAAGATGTACACATTTATTATTTAGAATTAATGTTTAACAATATACTCATATACGATCTCTGGTTATGCTAGTTTGGTGGTTATCCACATGTTTAGATTTTACTCCAATTTGATTCTTGCTATATGTCTTGAATGTGGTAGTACCTTTCCCTTTTCATAAGTTTTACTGTAATGTTAATGGAAAATTAGCAGATGATGGAGATGGGAGCTATTCTAAACCCTGAGAAGAGGTTTGGCTCCATTCCAGGTTGGTAAACTGTATATAAGTTATTGTAAAGGTTATAAGATAAATGAAAACCGTGGAGAATTCTATCGTTGTGTAACATGGAAACGTCTAGTAGCATTTGCAGTGCAGCCTTTTGCTTAATGTATGTGTTTATTTCTTCCATAATTAGGGATGTGGCAATGGTTTGGTTCTAAAACATGGCGTTTAAATTGTCTAATAAGAATTAGTTTAATTTTCATTTTGCATGTTGTCTTGATTGTTTCTTATTTGGTTTCCTACTTGACATGTTATTTAGCTCTGATGCTCGGACTCTTCGAAATAGTTGGAGTACCCGTGTCCCGTGTCGGACACGACATGGGTATGGGTATGAGATGTGTCGAAATATCCAAATTTTAACTAGACACTTCGTCATTTTTGCTTTCTTCTTCCTTCTTTTTCTTCTTTTCGTTTTCTTTCTTCCCACTTTGACTCTCTATAAACCTAGCGTCGTCACCGAGAGGGTGGAGAAAGGCGGCAACATTAGGTTTTACCTTCCTTTTCGTCTTTTTTCTTTCCATTTTCTTATTTTTTTTCCTTCTCTCTTTGTATCGGTTGTTTAGGATTTTGTTTGCATAAAATGAAAATGAGTTCCATATAGTGCTACTTAGTGCTCCACTAAGTCAAATTATAATCAAGTTTCTCATTTTCTATTTTATATAACATTTAGTAATACTTATAATTGAAAACTAAACCTCAAAATTCTATTTTATTCGCCTTAAACCTTTTATTAAATACCCATTTCCTTCATTGTGAATAATTAATTTTGGTCTATTCAAAATGACATATTGGATTAGTAAAAGAAATTGAAGTTTGAAAGACGTACCACCGTACCCGTATCTGAAATTTGGACTCTTTTTAGCCATATTCCCGTATCCTACATTTTAGAAAATAAAAGATCCGACACTTAGATTAATACCCGATACCCGTACCCGAGTTCGAGCATTTCATTCCGCTTCTTGGTATTACCACATTGTCTTGTTATTTTAGAGCATCTTTGAAAATAACTTAAATTTTAATATAGGTCCATAGGACCCACAACTTACTAACTGCTTATTATCCTCACATTCCAATGCCAACAACTTATAAACACTACCAGACAAGCACTTAATAAATACTTAATAAGCTTCTTTAAATATATTTCGCATTGCTTTTCTTTCCAGTCTCCATCTCATTTTGAGAGATTTCTTGATTGGTGTGAGAACCTCTCAATGCTACTCAATGAGTTTCTTTTTTAATGTAAGCTTTTTGCAGATACATTTTTTCTATCATTAAATAATAAATATAAAATTTATAATGTCACTGTAAGAGTTTTACAAAATTTACAAACAAGGCCTTTAAAAACCATGTTAATCCTCAACTTCCAGTTACTGAATCTAAGCTGATGTCATCAGTATCTTGGCTTGAATCATCTGGACACTGAAGTAAATTTTTAAGACACTATATTTTTCTGGATAAGCATACATGGATTTTAAATGCATTTGTGATGGCAGGAATTGATGTTGGTCATCAATTTTTCTCTCGGGCTGAGATGGTGGTTGTCGGTTTTCACGGTCATTGGCTGAACGGAATTGATTTTATTGGCACGGCTGCTCGTAAGTCGGTAATATTGAATTCCTTTATCACGATGCTCAGATCATGGATGCTCTCGTACTTTTCATTTTATAATCGGTTCTCTGGCTTCTTGCGAGAAAATACCTCTTAGGTAAATGGCTGATTATTTTATGAGGCCATTGGCCATGTAAGAGGAGTGATATGTAGCTTCACCTTCAGGTTCAGGAATATATTGACTTTCAGCTATCAGATTTGCCATCTGTTGAGGGACTTTTTGCTGGAATTTCAAAACTAAATACCCATGTTGTTGGTGTAGTCTTGTCCCTTTGAAGCTCTTTAGGTTTTTCTATAGTGGAACAATGGTTCCTAAAACATGTCGTTTCATTCGATTTAGAGTTACTTCTTGTGACCTTTGTTATTTTTTCAGTCTATTGCATTACATATTCAATGCGTAATCTTTCTTTTCTTTGTTTAGCAATCTTGACATAGAAATTTTATTTTGGTTTTCATTTTCATTTTCGTTTCCCTTCAGTTGCTGGATTGTAGTCAGTACACACTACCCCTTGCAACATCTATTGTCTTGTCTGGCCAGTATGAAGACGATCAAGACAACTGCGAGGATGTTGTCTACACTGGTCAAGGTGGGAACAACTTGCTCGGTGACAAGCGTCAGATCAGAGATCAAGTAATGGAACGTGGTAATCTGGGACTAAAGGCATGTAGATTTCACTTTCCATTGTTTGTGTGTTTCTTTGTACTCGCACTCCACATACCAAATATGTGAGAAACTGACTTTGGGCTGCACTTTTTTGTTTTAATCTTCCATACGAGTATGCACTGATTTAAACATTATCTATGATGCGAGGTATTGATTTTGGTAGGGAGAAGACTGCAATATTTAAATCATTATTCTCCATTACTGCCCTAAACTGAATCATGTGTAGCCCGTTCAAACCCAATGAAGAAAGAACAAAAAATGCGTCTTTTGCGGAGAGATTTGTGAAGTATATTAAAATCCATATTTAATAGCAAAATATGGCGTAGAACTCATGGTATATGCCTATATACGATTGAACATACCCCTATCTTGCGCGAGATAACCTGATTTAAAATAAAAAGGAAAGTAATATGATCTGGTTAGAAACTTTTATTTGCAAAGGAAGATGGCTGACAGTTGATGATTGAAGACAGAGAAAGAAGGTCCCCCGTGTTAAAATTTATTGTTGATAAGATGAATGATAAGGATGGATATACAATCTCTGTACTGAGCAATGAATATATCATTGTCTGCGACTGGGTAATTGCAATTTTCAAATTCCACTCTATAGGTAGTCAAAAAAAAAAAAAAGGTTCTCGAGGTTGTCTATTTTGTATTTGAAGATTCTATTTTTCATAGAGGATCTGCCTTATTTTGCTTCCATATTTGTAGCAAACTAGTCCCATTTATGGTGTTTATCAACACCACCTCATTCATTAGTAGTTTGATTGTTAATTAGAGGTCTGTGTGCCTGCAAAATTTAGAAACCTATTCCAGTATACTTAGCCCCTCTTCAACTCTCTTTAAATTAAGCCCCTGTTTGGGGCTCCATTTTATTCAAAATACATTTTTGTTTCTCTTCTTTTTAATCATACATTCTCCAATAAAATAATATTGCACGTAAATTCAAAACTTTTCCTTCTATATTAACCACACATTCTTCAAAAAATTATTATTCCAAAATACATTTTTCCCAAAAACACATTTTAATGGAGCTCAAACAGGGGCTAAATTTTTTTATTTTTCAAACTCATTTCAACCACATATTCACAATAAAATATTCTGCACGTAAGTCCAAAGTTTTTCCTTTTTAATCACGCACTCCCCAAAAAAATCATTTCCCCCAGTTTCTCTTTATAATAGCCATCAAATAGGGGCTTAATTTCTGATGCAATCACTTGGCTCCATTTTAAATCAAGTAGTTGTGCTTTTTTCAAACAGCTAAGCCCCTGTTTGTCTCCCTTGAAATTTTTTTAATTTTCATACTTATTTTCAATCACATATTCACACAATAAAATATTTTGCACGTAAATTCAATTTTTTTCTTATTTTTTAACTACACATTTTCCAAAAAAAGCAATATTCAAAACATCATTTTTTCTCAATAATGGCCATCAAACAGGGGCTCAATATAGAGAGTTAGTTACACTGTTCTCCTTGCCAGTGTTATGATTTGGCATATTTCAATGAAAACATAATCTTATATTTCTATGATTCCTGCATACTACCATATAGCTCACAGTTCTGCCTGTCTGAGCATATAAAAATGTGAAGATGGGCATTTTGTTGGTGAAAGTATCTCTAGTAACTTCCAGATCCTTTTTTTGCAGAACTGTATGGAGCAATCCATACCTGTTAGAGTGACGCGTGGACATCTATGTCGAAAGACTGAAAACAGCTATGCAGGAAAAGTTTACACATATGATGGCCTGTACAAGGTTGTTATCCTCAATCTACCCCCAACAATCTAGTCCTTTCTGTTTTAACTTGCTACTGATAAGATGGCAGTCCTGTATTGTGCAGGACTTGTCATCCAACAAAATATTGTTATTTACTAGTTCTTCTATAACAGTTTCCAGTGAATGCTGGTGCTGTCCTTAATTTATGCTGCTTACATTGATACCATGTAGTTATCTCAAGGCCATAGTGTAGACCTCTGATGAACAGACACTCAATGTGTTTTTTGGTCTTGCTCAAAGACATATATTCAACAAGCCACGTGCTTTGTTCCATATATATATATATATATATATATATATA
>CAIGRB010024545.1:60114-76048 GCA_903798255.1 Fraxinus quadrangulata
TAACATATTGGAGGAAAAAACTTAGATTACGGTATCTATATTGCTTTTGATTTATATCCGAAATCTAGTATCCGTGGAATAGTTCTTTCTTGTGGATTGTGCCTTTATGGCATGTCTTTAATGTGGGAGATATCTAGAATCTAGTGTACATTTTCTTTATATTGCAGGTTGTCAAATACTGGGCGGAAAAGGGTGTATCTGGGTTCACGGTTTATAAATTTCGACTGAAGCGGCTTGATGGACAGCCACCATTGACGACAAATCAGGTATTTTGGTAATTGACTAATATTTCTGCTCATGTCCACAAAGTCATGAATTTTCCCCTCCCCCACTGAAAGATGTGAACTATACAGGACTTCATATAATTCGGAGTGCTAGTATCTATTGCTTTGGTTGAATAAATATGCCCTCTGTTCTAATTTCTTGTTCACATTTACCTTCATTATGTCCAATAATTATAGTCTGCTTAGAAATTTAAAAGAGCATTATGGAGTTTGAGAGCGTATTTTCTCATAAAAATGATAAGTTTGTTTGTTGTAAGCTCACAGTCCTGACAGCTACATTTGAATGGAAATATATACATATTTTGGTACATGTTATTTTTAGGTCCTTTTAAAAGTTAGGATATCATGTGGGAGTTAACTATCAAGGTGCAAGCTGAACATATCAGTACATGGGCATGTAATAGTATAAAATATAGCTGTAATTAGTTAGTTACCAGAGACTGGTTAGAATATAGCCATTTAATGATCAGTAATAGTCTGTGATGCGCTGACACGCCTTTGGTGTCGGCGAGTCAGTGTTCGACGTATATTGAGCACTGATACAATTTGACATGCGTTGGATATGCCTGGTGGCGTATTGGAAATTTGTATTGATTTCTAAGGTCCAACATGCCTTTTGACATGGTCGGTGAATTTGAAAAAATTACAAAAAAAAAAAAAAAAGGTTAACTAACATAGCATGGTCTATTTTTGAAAGAAAAATCAAATGGAGGAGGTGGGTGGTGATTGATGTCCACGGCACAAGTTCCGAAGATGTCTAATATCGCAGGCGATGAGTTTAGACATGGGTGGTGAGATTTGCAGCAGTAGCGCCTGATTTGAAGATGAAACTCTAATTTTCATGGAAGAAACAAGTGTCTGAATTTTTAAATTTTAAGTAAAAGAGGTGCCTTCTAAAAATAGAAGAAACATGGTCCATTATTTAAAAGCCCACATGTACTTAATTGGTGAGCAAGAAAGACCCACGCTTTTACTTGATTAAATTGTTGTTTAGTCCTTCAATATAGATGCAATGAAATGAAAACCTTGTTTAAGTTATAAATGGTAAAGTGGAAAAAGTGAAAAACCCGTATTTGTTTTTGATGCAACAAATTTACAAAATATTATTTGCTTTGCACAAAATATATTAATTAATTAATGTGTCGATGTCGTGTTGTAGCACTAATTTTTTGAAAATTGCGTGTTGGCGTGTCCGACACGTGTCATGCCGAACACTCATGTCCACATAGGTTTATCATAGCTAATAGTATTGAAAAACTTTAGGAATTAAGTTTATCACAAATATTCTGACACTAGTCTAATGACTAATGAGTACTTATCCACTCCATGCATATTTTTCTATTATCATTTGTTTATCTCTTCGCAGGTTTATTTTACTCGAGGCCGTATTCCTAATTCAATATCTGAAATACGCGGGTATGTCAGCATTATATAACAATCTAGTGTCACCTTCTTTCGTTTTCACCTATCGGAGAAGTGAAAATCCTGCCTTTTTTGAGTAATAAGGTTGGTGTGTGAAGACATTACTGGAGGCCAAGAAGATATTCCCATTCCTGTTACTAATTTGGTTGATGATCCACCTATCCCTCCTAAAGGTAAGTTTATTTATCTGTTTTGGTGGTCATTATCGACCGTTCCTGAAATTGTATTTCAAAAGTAAGTTGAATTCCACCCTTGTCTTTCACATTTATATATTTTTTTGTGACTTTTATTTGATGTGGACATCAAGTTCAAGGGACGCAACGGTAATGGATTGTACAGACTGTTGTACTAGTTTACACTGTTGAAACCCTGATCTTTAAGCCAGAGATAGGTTCAAGACTGTGAACTGGTACAATTAAATTCTGCCAGGAATTTAGAGTTGGAAAAATCAATATTATAAACTTATACTTTCTGTTAAATACACAAACTGGCAAGCTATATAAGTGAAGAATTAGGATAAGCGTTTTACCTGAGAAGTATGAAGAAATGAAGACACAGCCATTCCCGCATCCTATATTGAGCAGCAAACTCATGGGCAAATTCCTCTGTCAAAAGCACTATTCAGGTTGCTAGAACATCATAAGTTGAGTGATTTGGTTAGAGGTGCTGGGTTGGAAGGTTCTGATTAACATGGTATGATGAATGTGCTGAAAATGGCATTTTAGGTATATGCAAAAAATACAAACATATATTAGGAAATAGAATTAACAAATAAGAAAAAAGAGTTGGATTTATTTTGATTTCATTATATCTTCCCATTGATATAAGTCCAATTACGAAAATCTCCATTTCTGTTAATTTTTAAAATTTCAATTTTTCTAGAAACTTTTTATAGATGTATCTGAATTAACATTTGGTCTATTAAATAATGTGCATCTTTAAGGTTCAGTCAGTCAATTCTATGATTTGAGCTTTCAAAGAAGAGGTGTGTGCATCAATTTACCTAGTCATTAGTAATTAGAACATATGAAAATGAGCACTGGTGATGGAATATACTGTCAGTTATTAGCTCTTAAACTTTATGGATTTGCTGACACTTGGAAATTTTGGCTTTATAGAACACTCTGTGCCAAAAATTACTGCTATTTCTTTATGCCCATGTTTGAGCCCCATTCTTTCTCCTTTTTTCCCATTCATTTTTCTACTGTACTCATTTTCAACCACACATTCTCCAAATAAAATAATATTATACACAAATCTAAAACTTTTCATCACTTTTTCATCACACGTTCTCCCATCAATCACTATTCAAAAACTAATTATTCCTAAAAAATGGGGGCCAAACACCCACTATATCTTCTCTAGTACTGTTTTCCAATTTTCTCTGAGACATCTATTGGTGAGGCACTATTACACGATATATATTCTCCTCTCTAACGTTTCTTTAATAATTATGTGATTTAAACTTTGTAGCATGTCTGTTCCTTTTCAATTTCACCTCCACTCTGTCCTTGATATTCTTCCAATATTGTTCTATTTTTGGTCTTGAAATAGGTTTCACCTACATCAAGGATATGAAATTTTCTAAGAATATAAATCTCCATACAAGTGCTCCCCCTGGATGCAATTGTCAAGACAAGTGTACAGATCCTAGAACTTGTGCTTGTGCTAAACTTAATGGAGGCGATTTCCCATATGTGCACAGCCATGGTGGAAGGTGAGAAAACTTATTGCAACTAAGGTTCTAAGGCCATTGATAGATAAGTTAGTATATTTTAACAAATGTGCTTCCTTCTTTGGGTTGCTGTGTGCTTTTCACTATGTAAAATATGGTGAAACTTAATAACTTTAAACATTCCGACATCCATGGACGTAAATTGTGTTTTGGATAAAGGAGTTGATATTGGAGCATAAAATTTGGTCAATTAGTAATTAAATGCCAACTTCTTCACCTTTACTTTTCAGTCTCATGCTTGCTCTCCCTTGACAAATCAGAAACTTTCATCAGTATTCTAGTCACCGCATGGAAAAGAAAAGACATACCTATTTAATCTGTCCAAAATAGTTATTTACTCTTCCGCAATTTCAGTGCTCTGATGTTTCTTACCTACTTATGTTGACAGACTAATTGAGCCAAAGGCTGTTGTGTTTGAATGTGGTCCAAATTGTGGCTGTGGACCTAATTGTGTCAATCGGATATCTCAGAGGCCACCTAACTATCGACTAGAGGTTTGTATGTGCATTCAAATTTTCTTTTCTACTGTTCTCAAAGTAGGTAAACCTCTATATCATTTTTGACACTGATCACCAGGTATTTCGTACCCCGAGGATGGGTTGGGGTGTCAGATCCTGGGACTATATACCTTCTGGGGCCCCTGTTTGTGAATACATTGGTCTGCTTATGAAGACAGATGATCTAGACCCAGCTGCTGACAACAGTTATGTTTTTGACATTGATTGCTTGCAAACAATGAACGCGCTGGATGGAAGAGAGGTAAATGTTTCAAGTCTTAATCCACACTATATACATATACTTTTTATTGAATGTTTTGTTTGGTATTTTGACATTACTTGAGACAAATGCAATTAGATCTTAGTTCGACTCATAATATCAGAAAAATAAGCGCATGCTAATAAGAAATTGACATTGTGTACGCGTTCTGACTTCCATAAGTTTTTGTGCTTTTTACTCGTTCATGTAGTCATTTCCACTCTATTAGTTTTAGCTCATTTGGCTGAACTTAAAAACATTTACTTATAGCAATAGTGTTTTTTAACATGTACCTTCTATTGTCTATATTGTTTCTAATCACTTGAATCTTTTCCTAACTTTCTAGAGACGACTGAGGGATGTAGCTTTGCCATCTCACGTGGGAAAAGTTGACGAGACATCTGAGAGTGTGCCGTTTTGCATTGACGCAGGCCAGACTGGTAATTTTGCTCGGTTCATCAATCATAGCTGCCAACCCAATTTGTTCGTTCAATGTGTGTTAAGCAATCATCATGATATTAAACTTGCTCGGGTGATTCTAATGGCTGCTGACAATATAACGCCACTCAAGGTGCTTTAATCCTCAATCTCTCTCGATTTTTTGAAGCTTCACATGAAGTGCTTATGGATAAGTTAAAAAGTTTTCGTGATCATATTTTGTTATTGTTCATCTGTAGGAACTTACATACGATTATGGGTATGCTCTTGATAGTGTGATGGATCAGGATGGCAAGATCAGACAAATGCCTTGCTACTGTGGAGCTGCAGAATGTAGAAAACGCCTATTCTAATTCAGATTGATTTCATTTCCTCCAAATTCGATGGTATAGACGGAAACTACTAACTATTTCAATTGTCTATGACTCATCATCATTTAAAAACTTAATTTTATTCTGTGTAGAGAAAGCCAGTCAATGTAATTTTTGGAAACTTTGTTACCTTGGAGGTTTAATGAAATTTTCCTATCTGAACAAATATGTTGAAAGAACACGATATTATTTATGTTTTAACACATGGATTAGAATGTATTGAAAGTCTGAAACTATTAAAATGTTCGTATACGTAGATGTTTGAAGTCCATCGGGCGCTTCCATAGGAAATATCATCGTTGGTGGGTGTGAAGTTGGGATCTTCCCACTGGCTTCAGTTAACTTGATTTTAGACAATCTTACGAAGTCAATATCATCTGGGTTTATCATCAATCTAAAGAATGAGAGCCTCTATAGGAGGATCATTACTGGGATTGATTTGTACAGGCGTTTTCAAATACTTGGATTTATTAGCTGCCATTTATAGGGATCTAATTTCAGTAATTACTACACAGCCTTTCTATGGGGAAGTGGTTCAAGATAGAGGGCAAGTATTTATTACAAATTGAATCGAAGGAGACCGTGTGCCAATTGTGATATCTGTCTGCTCTGCACTCGATATTTTGAACTATTGAATGAAAATGATTACTATATTTGCACATTAATCCAATTAACATGCAATTTTAATTATTTAACACATTGTGTTATAATCTACTGTCACGTTAAAAACAACTAGACTACCATTACAACGATCTACTATTACCATCGTCGCAAGTGATCACCATTACCATCAACCACCACTCCTGAACTTTAGCACCACCACCATAGACACCACACACTAGGACCACAATAACAAACACCTAAATAATCACCATCGCCACCATCAACACCACCTAAGTGGGATTATTTATTTGGGTTATGTTGTAGAAGTTAGTAGATAGTGCCTTTTATACAGCTTTTATGCAAAAGATTTACCCTTTCTAGTGAAATTCAATTCAACAAAGAAAACTCCTTTGTGTACTGCAACTACACTTGGATTATCTTTGAATATTGTTAAAAAATTGTTGCTGCAGGGATCCAGAATGGGCTACCTCGAGGTTGCAGAACCAGAATCCTCTGATGTAAGCGGTGGATTACCCAATTACTACCATCACCTTCCAATTGGTGCTGAATTCGAAGATGTCAGGCGTAGAATCTATTGATTCAGCCACATTGCATTCGCACGTGCGGCCTTAACCCCAGATGGGGTGGGGATCTGGTTTAGACAATCAGTAGTATGATCTTTTCATTGATGGTTGTTACATTTTTCCTTCTTGAGGCTTGTTTTACCATTATTATTCTGTAGAAGTTTTCATTTATTGAGCAGTCAAGAAGAAAGTATAAGGCAGACTGTAAACACTCCTGTTCCTTCCAGAATGAGAATAATTTTCATTTTCATGCCAAATTTCTTTTGCAGATTCTCCATTTCCTCTCGCGGGAGGAATGGAGCATATTCTAACAATAGTCTGATTAAATTGTAGAAGCTAAATACAACTTACAGTTCAAGGATTCTTCTACCATGTGAAACTCTGCTAGGCTCGTGGTTAAATTACTAGATCTAAAGCAAGTATAATCTTAGTTGTCGATGACAAAAATTGCCGTGACAGTTATAGATCAATTGAAGACAAATTTTACAAAATAATAGTGTTTAATTTATAGGATTTTTTTTTTTTAATTAAGAGGTCGTTTGTAATGTATTATAGAAGAATACTTAGCTTGGCCCCTATTTATAAGCCTTTCAAAAGGAGCTTGCCGCCTCCAATCTCGTAAAGTTACAATGTCTGACCTTGATTCATGTGCCATCTTCTTGCTTGAAGCGATTTAATTGATGTTGAGTTTCACTATACAAAATATTATTTCACCTAAAATGTAGCATGTGGCCTATGTCATGATTGACTGCTGTCTAGACAATCATTACTCTTCTATGATTGGTGAAAGTGTATTGACGCGGATGTGACACTTATCTTCTTTTGATTGTTGTTATGGAGGTGTTGACTATCATTGAGAGACACTCTTTTAGTTTGATAATGATAGAGTTTACGGATGGCAAAGGCCTTGTGGCTAAGCTCATTGGATGGGCCCACGGTCCAACCTCTTGCTGCGACTTAGGGGTTTTATAATTAAACTCTTTTAATCACTCTTTGAACTGGGCTCAAGGTAATTCTAGAGTTCGAACACCAACATTAGGTATTATCTAAAATATGTTTGATTTTTGTCGATATCTCTCTTCCAACATGTTTTACAGGGATTGGACCACTCTTATCAGCAAAATTCTTTTCAAGTTTAAGCAAAACATGTTGACTATTCGAATCATCATTTCCTTAAATTATCATCAATCGGTTTCATCTTCACTTATCAACAATATTCTCATTTATTGTCTTATATATTATTGCATGAGCGCTATAATCATGAGATTATTTGTTTCAAAATTCGTAAAAACTATCTTTTATGATATGTGTGACATAAGGCTAAACTAATCTTCTCGAACATTTACCGTAAAATATACATAGGAATTCTCATTATTGTTTTGCCCAAGTACTTCTCTATCATACATTGTCATCCTCTAGTAGTACTAGGCCTCTTGTGGTCTCCCTTGAGAGGACCAAATACTTGAGCTGCTTCGTCTCATTATGGGCACCAATAAATGCCATGTTTTTCTCTTTAAATTTCCAACACAAATCTACATTGTACCATACCAAGGACGCTTAAATTTGTGGAAGGGAAGATATGGGCAATCACATCTACCTTTGCTGTATATAAATATTTGAAAGGCTCAATAACAGCGACCATTTCTAATCTTTCATTTTCATATGTAAACTCGTTCCCAATCTTTTGTTATTACCCTTTTCTCTTTTTTTTTTATTGTATTCAAAATGAAGGAACTGTAAATTATTAAAAGAATAATACAAGAACCATGCTACATGTACAAGCTCAGTTACATGATTTTTTTTTTTTTTTTACATACAATACATGACAACGTCTGATTGAAAGTTGAAAAAATTAAAAAAAAAACCGACCATACACATTCTGTCGGTGCAGCACCTGTCACACATCTGTAAACAATTCCCCTTGTAGCACGCTCTCGTTGTAGAGGTAGGTCAAACCATGTTTCACGTGTGCTTTCATGTTTTGAGCCTGAGCTGATAAAAAGCTAAAAGGTTGGTTTTTAGTGTAAACCTTTACAAACTTGATTAATAAACGAAAGGTTGGTGTGTGTGTGTGTGTATATATATATATATATATATAGAGAGAGAGAGAGAGAGAGAGAGAGAGAGAGAGAGATGATTTGATGACACAAAAAAAAAAAAAATCTACTAAATTGATGTATGAAAAAACATTCGTAAAAAAAATTAATTTTTTAACCTAAAAATATTAATGGGCTTGGGGGTAGGATGAAGTCGGAGCACCGGTGCTCATTTTATGTTAAGTATTAATAACATGACATATCAATTCGTTGGTGTATAATAAATTTATTTTAAATCGTAAGACTCTTATCCACCAATGTATTAATGTGTCATATCAACGATATTTAGCATAAGTAAAGTACAATTTATATGTATACACGTGTGTTCAAGTGCAAATGTATCATCTATATATGCCACTCTTTGGTATAGATGAAAATCAAAAATTTTAATAGATTTTATACAAATTGATATAATCTGTGGTTGAAAAGTTGTAAATCATATGAAATGTGTGTTAACTTTAACTTAGATTAACTAAATTTATAGCTGAACCAAACATGAGCTATGTATATATTTGCAGATTTTTGGTTTTTCTCAAAGCATCCTCTGATTTATCTTCTTCATGTGGTAGCACCCAAATGCCTACAAGCAATAAGTTTGAGTGACGTTCTTTTTCTTTTAGATATGCACTAGACGTTCTATAAGTAATTCAAATCAATCCATCTCTGGTTGATCTAAAAAACGACTTCGACTATATCATATATACTACATAAGAGATATGACAATCTTATAACCGATAAAAATCATCTTAACTAAGACCATGCTAAGTATTTCAAGGTCAATTTTTTTTTTTTTATACACAAATTAATGAATACAAATTATAGTTGCAAATAACTCAAAATAAATTATATACGTACGTATTTTCACAAGAGTTCTATTCAACGAATCATTAGTTTTATGCCAAGGACTTGACATATGTGACCTTAACTCAATCCTTTACAGAGTTGAATTTACATAATTTATTTACTTTAGTTATAAACCAATTTTAATTTATTCCAAAATAAACTTTTTAGCCCCAACCTCTAGGTTTTGTTAATTTACTTCCTATTAGCTACCAATAGCATAAGATGGTTGATACAAAAGTATAAATATATTTACAAAACATCGACCACTTCCAATCAAATTTCTAGATGCAAGTCTAATCAGTCGGCAGGCCAGAATAACCCCATTTTCTAGCAAAGAAAGTCCATTCCAAAATCCCAAAGTGGACGAAAGCAAACTAATGAATAAGGAAAGGCGGCAACTGTTTTCTAGAATTTCCATAGAGTGAAGGGCATATGCCTTATGGCTAGGGCACCCCAATTGAAATTGACCATGCATGCACAGTGGTCCATTAATTGTGAATTGCAATGTTGAAGTATTGCTGTCTTTTGAAAGCACTGAAAAGCTAGTGACGTGTGATATATTATGGTAGGAATAACTTGCGTGCAATTCTCAAGAACTTCAAAATGTAGGATTAAATGTCATGTGACATTCTATCAAGAAAGGTGACAAAATTGTCTGGTAGTATAGCAAGATTGTTCCATATTAGTCTTTAATTTATTGAACTTCTCGAGTGAACAAATTGGAAAACCATACAGATGACTAATGATTAACACTAATGAGTACTACATAAATGAAAATGATAAGACGACACCTTCCTTATATCAAAGTCCCACCTTTCACATGTTAATGTAACCCATTGGTCCCTTTTGGAATTAACCATTTCCAAACTTCAACTCCTATAAAAACCCTAAACACACGTCTTGAATACCTCTCTAAGATAATCTATCCTCGTATACCTACCAACTCTGTGCTAATAATATCTTTTTTAACTTGACTAGGTCGACAGTTTTATTGAAGAGTCGAGCTTTGATTCACTTGGCCAAGCGCGAGTGAATAGGAAAGTTTATACAACTTTTGTTCGGGAGAGCATTTACTCACACATGGGATTGAGAAGCCGGTCGATGAAACATAAAGGTAATGGATCAACATGGAACAGAAATCAAGAAGAAACACGAAATTTCGACACTGATCAAGAACTGCATAATCAACAAAGCTTTTGGTGTGCGTCTATCTGCTATATATGGAAGAAGGCTAAAATGCTCTATGGATGCATTATCTGCTGTGAGGAGTATAGAATTGAACATGAATTTGTGTTGGTGGATCCATATTTCTCTTTTCCAGTTGTTCCTCCTACTACTACTAGTCATAATTTCTAGTTATTTTACAAGCATTTGTACAAGATGCTAGGAGAAGTAACGCATTTAATTTTCAGCTTAATTAATTAAATTGCATCACTGATCACTAATTAGATAGTACGTACGCATATTTTAAGAGTTTCTACATAGCATGCATTAATCACGTGTTGTACATTTGTATCAAATTTTATAGTGTATCATTATTGGCCTATACGTCGTACTTTAGGGTGTATTCATGTATACATGGCATTTTCATGTGGTCGACATGCGTGTAGCACTTTTATATTGTCCAACATATGTCGTTTTTTGTAACATGTTGGTAATGGGTTGGCACGCTGTATTCCTATGTATACAAATACATTCCATCTTCGTTACATAATGTAACAGTAACTTCAATATCACGTAAATCGAAAATAAACTTCATAAAAATAAATAACATTACTCGTCAACAAGACCCACTTTAATAGTACAAATTCTCAGTAAACTCAGGTTTCTTTATTGCCAATTGAAAATCGAGAAGAAGGAAAAAAAAAGGGCCCATTTGATCCTAACAAAGTCAGGACACTGCTCGTGAATGATGTTAATTCAGATGGACATTAAAGACATGGATATCAGGCTTATCAGCCAGACCATCTTCCCACATAAAGTTCTATAATATATCAATAATGTGAATTATTCAACTTATGCCCTCGACACATAGCTACCGCGAGATCCTTACTTGGTTAACATGGAAGATCAAAGATAGAATTAGACCAATCCTAGAAATGCTACCGTGGCCGGGACTAATATCACGAGATCCTTACTTTCTTTAACATGAAAGACAAAAGATAGATTTACACCAATTCTAGAAATATCAGGCATTCCTCAATATCCCGATTATTCACGAAATTAATTCAACTTCCAAAATTAATAGAATAAATTCTGGAAGCCTTCGTCGTTGGAGAGTAGCACATTTTATTTTAACCCTTTGTAAGGTATGATTATCAATATACCTTAACTGGTTTCTCCTTGGCTCCATTAGGATTTGCAGTATCGCCCTGCTATGGTTCTTTGCCATTATTTATAACAGGCTTGACGTTGCATTCTGATTCATCTAGGCTATAACCTCTCATAAGGCAAGAAGGATTTAGATCGAAATTCTCATAAATGATTCGGTGTCTGTGCTCTACTTCCACTCATGTGGACTCCACTCGTGGGAAACATTTCAGTACTTTTCTTAAGATAAAAATAAGCAATTTCTTTGTGTTATCCTTGTTCTTGAAATAAGAACAGATCGACTTGTTACTGAATAGCTTCTTTTGAACTGCTATAGGATCTATGGACAGACAAGAGACAACGCAACAAACTAAAACATCTTATTGAAACTTCCTTTTCCAGAGTACTCATAGGGGAATCCGACTCAAAAAAGTGAAATATGATACATCATACACATTAGCCAAATTAGACAAGAGAGGTGCAAGTTTCTATCATCCTCTGTCTCTACAAACCCTACATCTATTTCTGTCGTCTTCTCTCTTCAACTTCAATTTGATATCAGAGCTCTAGTCGAAGCCTGACCACCATGGATTCTGGTAGTAAATGTGTTTTCAATTCCTACTAGAGCTAATGGTGGTAGCCATCCATACACCCCTCTTCCTACCTGTGGCTCTGAAATAAGGGTGAAATATTTTCTACAACTTTTGGGGGTCTGCATATGTTAACCCAACACTTCAACCTATGATCTTGAAGGTTTTACATATGACCGGAAAACAGATATGTCCTCGAGTGAAATCCTAATTTTCTTTTGTGGCTGAAGAGAGATCAACTCATTATGAGTTGGTTTCTTGTTAGTTGCAGTACTTATGCGAGTCATGTTTGGAAAAAAAATTAAGCAATAAATGCACGAGTGTAAACTCATTATTGGTGATGGTAATACGATTTTTTTTTGCTATACCTTCAGATTTGAACTCTCTTCCTAAAAGTATATTACATATACCCTCCACTAAAAAGAATCTACTTGGTTTGTCCATATTTCTCATAGATAACAACCTGTTCCTGAAGTTTTTGGTACTTCTTGCGTTCGAAAAATTCTCAAAGCTAATTCTGTTGCGAGGCAAGCTTAAACATGGATTCTATCAACTAGATGTGTCCAAGGCAAAGTATACTCCCACTTCAAATTCTACTAAGTCGCAAATTCTTTGAATGCTGTTTCTGGTTTCGCGTGCGCGTATTTGAATAACGTTGATGCATCTGTGATATGAGAGACTAGTTCATCCAAATTAGCATGTATTGCAAATCATTCTGCATTCTATAAATAAAAATGTTAATTTCTTCCAAGCTTGTGAGCATGGTAAAGAATCTCAAAATTCTTTTCCATCTGCTGAAAATTGTGCTAAAAGTTTGCCTTGACATGGTACACGTCAAATAATATTACACGTCAAAACTTTTCCATATTTGTTAATCATACCTTCTCCATCAATCTGCTATTTCAACATACATTTTTCAATAAAAATGGGACTCAAACAGGCTCTAAATCTGAACTTACCTCTACATTTCAACAGCTAAATTAATCATTACTAATTTTAACAGCTAAACTTATAAATATTTGAGCAAATAATCCATTAAATATTCCTATTATATTCACAAATTAGAATAGAATTTCATTATAGATCATATGATATCATCTCTATTTTCTGTAAATTAAACAGTCTGAAAAGCAATACTCTCTTTCTTTCCCATAAAACTCAATTTCTTCGAGTCAAGGAAAAAACACACACACAAACAACAATACAGATATCCAAACATCACTTAATTAGAAACACACACAAACAATAATACAGATATCCAAACATCACTTAATTAGATACCCTAAGATATATTTGTTGGCGTTTAGGAACCTTAAACATGTTTATTATGAGTCGGTCCGGAAGGAAACTGGCCACCTAAGGGATAGTTAGGAGCTGGTACACCTGTTGTTTGAACCGCCGTTCCCACCGGTTGATGATGTTGATGCCCATGGGTTCCGATCATTGGCTTGTGGTGGTGGTGGAGATGATGTCCGTGCAATTTTTCATCCGCGTGCTCTGCCTTGGCTTCATGCAGCTTCATCTTAGCTTCAGCTTCTTTGGCTTTCCTCCTCTCATGAGCTATTGTCTTCTCTTCCTTAGTCCTCGCTGTAGCTTTCTCCACCTAAGGTTCATAATCCATAAAATCGTATAACAATGTAAAATCCCACATGAGATAACGAAAAAATGTATAAAAATTTGAAATACTTAATTTGATTGACCTCTATAGATAGAAACACAAATTTAATATGATATTATAGTCAAGCTCAAACAAGCTTTCTAATTCGAAAAATAAGGTACATCTTTTAACATGAAACTCCAAATTTTAATAGTATTACTCGACATGTATTAGTATTTACCGGTCAAAAAGATACATATATATATATATGAGGAAGGAGATGTACCTTCTCTTGAGCTTTGGCTTTCGTGATATCGATATGCTCCTTGCCGGCGGCGGCAGCGTTGCTTACCTTTTCTTTTACAGGGTGCATTGTTCTGGCTCAGTTTCTTTACACTGTTTCATAGGTTCACATTATTTGTAAGATTGAGATATTTAAACTATGCAATACTTGGGCGGTTCAATGTCTAAGAACTTGCTACGTGTACGGCTTCGTGTCATTCATGCAACTGAGTTCAAGATGACATGCTACATTCAATATATATATATATTGAATGTAGCATGTCATCTTGAACTCAGTTGCATGAATGACACGAAGCCGTACACGTAGCAAGTTCTTAGACATTGAACCGCCCAAGTATTGCATAGTTTAAATATCTCAATCTTACAAATAATGTGAACCTATGAAACAGTGTAAAGAAACTGAGCCAGAACAATGCACCCTGTAAAAGAAAAGGTAAGCAACGCTGCCGCCGCCGGCAAGGAGCATATCGATATCACGAAAGCCAAAGCTCAAGAGAAGGTACATCTCCTTCCTCATATATATATATATGTATCTTTTTGACCGGTAAATACTAATACATGTCGAGTAATACTATTAAAATTTGGAGTTTCATNGACTAAAATCATTCTTTTAATAAATTTTGATAAAAGTCGATGAAATGTATTATAGAAAAGTTCTGAAACCTATGAAATATGTGGTTAAAATTAATTATTGACTTTAATTTAGATTAAAATCTGAATTTTTAATTTCTATCAAAGAGGGATAATATGTTATTCTTATATTTTAGCAGTCTGTCCTACTTTGTGACAATTGAAGTAATTTTCAGTGGCAACACTAGAGCATAAACAGAAGAAGAAGGATGAGATTTTTCACAGACGACATTCTACTGAGATTCGTATGATACACTATTAACTCACTGGAATGACAGGTAAAAGAGGATAGCAAAAGAAATAAAGGTAATACGTACACAAGACTTGTGCCAATTACGTTTCGATAAAGTAAAAGATTGGAATAATCGAGCAAACTAAAAATTAAATTAATCGAGCAATTTTTTTGTTGTATATATAAAGACTTTCTTGACATGTTCTGTATTCAATATTTTTGATGTATTTTGAAAAAATATGTGTATATACTTTCATTCTTTGAAGATTCACACTTGCCTTTTTTAAGGAAAGTTAATTGTGTATATATATCGTCTTTTATATTAATCATGTTGTATGTACATTATTTTTGACATTGTATTATGTGACAAGACGTCGTTTGACAATTTGAAAAAAAAAAAAAAAATACTTTTTTCGCCCACAATCTTTTAAACTCTAATGGAACGTATATAATGATGTCAGGCTTTGTTGGGTGCAGCTGCTTTCAATTAATCTATCAGATTCTTCTGATAGATTTTATTGTAAATAATCGATGCCTTTTTTTTAACCCCGGTAGGAGTAGAGCACCTTCATTTGAAGAAAGTACTTTACTTAATTGCCCTTATCTCATTCATTTCCCTTCCTCACATTTATTCAATATTGGTTAGGAAAAACGGCATATGGACTTTTCAGAGAGAGCCACAATTGTTGACCTTGCACGGTTCAACTTGAATCGATTAGTAGTGGTGGTGGTGGTGGTGATGGTGGTGGTGGTGGGTGATAGTAGTGGTGCTAGAGTTTTGTGATGGAGGAGTTTGAAAGATCGTAGAGGGATAATTATTTTACTTTCTTTTAAATGGTAAATGACTATTTAAAAAAAAAGCTCATATAATAGAAAATAGATGTATTTTTAATAGGTATTATTTAAATGTAGGGTAAAAATTGAAAGATTAAAGGATAGGGTGTTTCTGAATCTCTAGAAGAAAAGGAGGATTGTGGTGCAATTAAACCTTAAAAAATTGGTGATTTTTATAAGTAACCTAAACTATTTCTAAAAATATTGTTTAACCTTTTATTTTATAGATATATTAGGTTACACAGGTAACATATCATGCGACGCTTTTTTTAAACTCGATAAATTACACGTTATACTTTTTTAAAC
>CAIGRB010024545.1:76324-91425 GCA_903798255.1 Fraxinus quadrangulata
TATATGAACATATATAATTTCTCTAAATTTTAATACAATATATCATCTTTTTTCTTCAAAGTGCTCTTAGGATAAAATGGGTTGAGAATAATGATTTATGTAAATATAATGGTAGAACTTTCTTTGTAGCAAAAAATTTATTTTTTCAGAAAAGAAATAGTTTGAGAAGTGAGTATTAGAAAACGATTTCGAACAAATATCAAGTTCAAAAATTCAACTGAGAATCGATCATTATCTCTCTCTCTCTCTCTCTCTTTAACACTTGCACTCAATATATAATCTCACAGAGAGAACAACTTTCGACCAGAGATTTGGAAGAAGGTGAACGACATAGAGATGAGAGAAAATTTTGGAAGCACAAAGCAAGAAACGAATAAAATTAGATTAAGAATTAATAGGGCAATTGAGAGTTCTATTTATACCCTTATTGCGAGCCATTGATCTCATTCTTGATCCAACTGCCCATCTTATTTATGAATAATAAATTTAAAAAAAGGGTAAAATGAGAAATAATGATGTATTTGATTACAAGAAATTTGAATAGAACTAAAATATGTTCCGGGCAATTCATGGAAATTATTAATAAAATGCGTTTGATTGGTTAATTTCAACTTAAAAAATATTATATTTGTTCATCTTTTAATAGTAGGTAGATGAGACAGAGAGTGTGTGTGAATTGCGTGAAAAATAAAATCATACTCCTTGTAAATAAAATATTTTTCTTATTTTCGAGAAAAAATGGTCACATGATCAAAAGTAGAAAAATATTTTCCATGCAAAAAATATCAATCAAACGGCACAAAAGGAATTTTGGTGGAACATTTTTCCAAATAAAT
Source organism: Fraxinus quadrangulata (assembly GCA_903798255.1). Taxonomy (NCBI): domain Eukaryota; kingdom Viridiplantae; phylum Streptophyta; class Magnoliopsida; order Lamiales; family Oleaceae; genus Fraxinus; species Fraxinus quadrangulata. The sequence continues at coordinate 77,161 of CAIGRB010024545.1, forward strand.
AAATAATTAAATTTGACAATTAATGCACCCTAATATGGCGGGGGGAGGGTGTAGGTAGCATAATTTCCCCGGAAAATATCACCACAAAATATCAAGTATGTTTTATTGACGTAAAAACTTAGTTTCAAATTTATTCACAGTAAATTCTTTATTACTTAGGTTGGATAATTTATTCACAGTTCCACTAAAGGTCTGAATATAAATGAAGCCACGTACAAATTCAGCCAACCTCATATCTACCACCATACTATAGCTCACAAGGCTACAACTTCAAACGCCGGAGGCGTTGTCCAGCGAGAATCCTTTAATGGCAGGTCAATCAAGAAAGTGGATGATCCTACTGGCCACCATATGGATTCAGGCTTTTACAGGAACAAATTTCGATTTTTCAGCCTACTCGTCGGAGCTGAAGACGGTGCTAGGGTTGTCACAGGTACAGCTGAACTATTTAGCCACCGCCTCCGACCTCGGGAAGGTGTTGGGGTGGTCATCGGGGCTGGCGTTGATGTACCTGCCCCTATGGGCAGTGATGTTCACGGCGGCGCTCATGGGATTCATTGGCTATGGCGTCCAATGGCTTGTTATCCAGAATATCATTGTCTTGCCATATTTCGTGGTCAGTTATTCATAATTCTGCCTTCTATGGGTGTTCATATTTCTTTTCTTTATTATTATTTTTTCCCCATTAACAATGGAATATAATGAATTAGTGGGCGTACTAGTTCCTTTGTTGTTTCATTGGTCCCTTTTATTTCATTTTCTTGGACCATCTTCTGCAATTTCTTTCTTTTTAACTTGTCCTTTTATACATTATTAACATGGTGTTGATACCGTAGCATTGATCTGATCGTCCTAATTTTAGAAATACAAATTGAAAATAATTGTTATCTGCAATTATCCAAAAAGAAATGAATTGGAGTCTCCAAATATTATTCTTTTTTAATAAGCACATAATATTAATATCTACATATTTTTTAAGTTTAAGTTCAATTTAAAAAATTATCTACCACCACTTAATTGGAAGTTTTGATTATTCCGTGGTCAATTTTTAACCTTTAGTTCAAAATGTACGACTCTAGTGACGTTTATGACAACTTTAAAAGTCAAAGGTAGATTTTTTTTTCTCTCTTTTAATGTCCAATTTTGATTGTTCTTGCTCAATTATTCTTCATTTTCATCGGTTCTCATCCAATACCGAATTTTCTCCAATAATAATAAAAAACACAAATTACTCTCAAAATCTATTTTTGATGGCCAAGACAAGTGTAATCAATAACATCTCCAAATTATTTTACAAGAGAATCACTATCATAATAAATAGTATTTTTAAATTTAAAGAGTAATTTTTTTAGGCTTTTCAACAAGCTCTTTATTGTACTTTATCCAACAATAATTTTATTATGTTCCCTCCTTTTCAAATAATATGTATTTTTAGATGTCGATAGCTAAAATATTCAAAAAAATACTCATTCCGTCTCATAAAGATAGTCACGTATTTCTTTTTCGTCAATCCCAAATTATAATTATATTTCTTATTTGAGAGTATAGTTATATTTGATACCGTAGCTAGTTATATTGAATATTTTAGCTATCGACATCTAAAAATACATATTATTTGAAAAGGAGGGAACATAATAAAATTATTGTTGGATAAAGTACAATAAAGAGCTTGTTGAAAAGCCTAAAAAAATTACTCTTTAAATTTAAAAATACTATTTATTATGATAGTGATTCTCTTGTAAAATAATTTGGAGATGTTATTGATTACACTTGTCTTGGCCATCAAAAATAGATTTTGAGAGTAATTTGTGTTTTTTATTATTATTGGAGAAAATTCGGTATTGGATGAGAACCGATGAAAATGAAGAATAATTGAGCAAGAACAATCAAAATTGAGCAAGAAATTCTGCATCTCTTTTAATGTATCGAAAGTCAAAGTATCTAAAATGTAATTTTCAACATTTAACAAAATGTTTCATCCTTTTCTAATCTGAACCCATTTTTCTAGAATAGCATCTGTTAAAAAAAAAAATAAGAAAATTGAGAATTTGTGACTAAAAAATAGGAAAATGTTTGAATTTACGTGAAAAATTATTTTATTAAAAAACAAGTTATTAAAATGAATTTAGAAAAAAAAAAGGCGTTTTATAGATTAAGGTTCGTGCTAATATTGATATTGTTAATTGATGTAATATTGTTCCATATAAACTTGTTGCAATTCATAGGGAACAATTTTGGATCTGGTACTTATGTTTGAGATGTCATATTGCAGGTATTTTTACTTTGTTTGTTGGCAGGATGCAGCATCTGCTGGTTCAATACTGTGTGTTATATTCTGTGCATAAAGAATTTCCCTAGTAATCAACCCCTTGCTCTTTCTCTCACAGTCAGTTTCAATGGCTTGAGTGCAGCATTTTACAACCTTGCTGCAAAATCAGTTAAACCTTCATCAACCACATTGTATCTTCTTCTCAATGCTTTAATTCCGCTCTTGACATCTGTCGCAGCCCTGTTCCCAATGCTTTTCCAACCCCCGGTGGATGTTCTTTCATCTGAGGCTGTTAAACGCGATCAATTTATATTCATTGTGTTAAATTTGTGGGCCGTTGTGATGGGATTCTACCTTCTCTTCCTCCATTCGTTCAATGCATCAACAGCTCGTTTTCTCTTTGCTGGTGCCATGTTTCTACTTGTCCTACCTTTTGGTATCCCCGGTGTTATTTATGCTAGAGATTGGTTCCATCACAAGATTTACTCGCGCTTCCAATTTCAAGGCTCAGGTTTTATTCTTGTTGATGCTGATGATCTTGAATTACATAAAGAGCTCCTTAGTCAAGAGAATAATGCAGACGTTAGTCCAGTTCGAGTAATATCTAGACAAAACACGGGAAGTGGTGAAGGGTGTTCGTGTGAGACTGCAATGAAGAAGGATTGTCTCATGGTGCTCGGGGAAGAGCACAAGGCACGAATGCTCCTTTGCAGGTTGGATTTTTGGCTATACTATATTGCTTATCTATGTGGAGGCACAGTTGGGCTTGTGTACAGTAATAATCTCGGGCAGATAGCGCAGTCACTTGGATATTATTCAATGACTTCAAGGCTCGTTACAACATATTCATCGTTCTCCTTCTTTGGCCGCTTGCTTTCAGCTGCACCAGACTTCATTCGAATGTAAGTGAATAGACTAAAATTATGCTTTGTATTGACAACATTAAGGCAAATTTGGAACCAGAAAACAGAATTCTTTACAAGTCCTTAATTTCATTTCTACTGAAAATAGATAAAATGGACGTCGTTTTGGTTATTTCTTTGCTTATTATTGCTCTCAGAAGTAAGGATTAAGGCTTAACCCATAATATATAATGCGGGTATACTTTGTCCACATGTGCAGGAAGCTATACTTTGCGCGGACAGGGTGGCTAGCCATAGCTCTTCTGCCAATGCCAATGGCCTATTTCTTGCTTGCTGCCAATAGTAGCGAGGCAGCGGTCCAGGCAGGCACAGCATTGATAGGACTAACCTCGGGATTCATATTTGCTGCTGCAGTTTCAGTAACATCTGAGCTTTTCGGTCCCAATAGTGTGGGCGTAAACCACAATATTGTCATCACAAATATCCCTATTGGATCGCTTGCCTATGGTGTTCTCTCTGCTGTTGTTTACGATTCCAACGAGATGTTTGGTTTAGGCCAAATGGCTGATTCAGTGGTGTGCATGGGAAGAAAATGCTATGGCTTGACCTTTGTGTTGTGGGGATGCATTTCTATCCTGGGATTAGCCTCAAGTTTGCTGCTATTCTTAAGAACCAGGCCTGCTTATGATCAATTTGAACAAAACAGAAGATCAACGCTATTGTAACGATACTAACGTACAATGTGATCACAAAATGATTGAAATTCTTCCCTAACGAAATTGTAAAGATGAGAGCATTTACTAGTTTTTTTTTCTCCGGCAGACATTTATCCTTTTGTCAGATAGAGAATCCAAACAACATTTTTTTGAAATCACTACTACATGAATAGTGCAATTAGTCGTATTAGTACTTTCAATCTAATCCACAACTTTCTCCGTCTTGGAGTGGAGTAAGTACCACCACCCTTGCTTCTTGTGGTCGAGCTCACTAACTAGTCTTGTTCGACAAATATCTAGTATTTATTCACATTATGCTTATAGGAGACAATATAATTCCACGTCAACACACTTTATATATATTTTCTTCTTTTCTTTAGGGTACATGGATTTGTTTCTGTTTTTTTCGATGGAAGTTTGTTTCTAATCTTATTGGGATAATTAATTTCTTTTAATGTACAAAAATGAGCATTCCAATTAGGGTCATACAAATGAAAAATTATAATTAAATTTAAAAAACTCAAATTGGAATTAAATATATATAAATTGTCAAATGTGATTGCTTGAATTATAGAAAGATGGAGAATCAAACTTGAATTCGCATGTGTAGTTGGCTGGTTTATTAAGCCATGGCCTATGCATGAGGCACGTGAAATATGTCCTCATAGGCTCATAGCACGAAATTTGGCACAACTCACTGATTAAAGTTGGACTAACTCATATAGCTCTTTGTTCCGGTACTGGCAAAAACGTTATCGACTTGTAAAGAAGAGATGTGCACCTAAGACCAGAATGGGTTCAAAACTAGCCGATATAATTGTTACAAGTACTTAGCTAGAATTCATCTTAAAAAATTAACTTATAAAAAGAAGGCGTTCAATGTACTCACAAGTTCAAAAGCAATCCTACTACGATTGATACGTGAGTCAAAAGTAGCGTTACATAATATGGTTGAAGTAAAAGAAAACCAATCTTGTAATCTAATTGATGTAAATTTATTGAATTATATTCCGACAAATTACAAATATATAGGGAAAAGTGAAATAAAAAAAAAAAAATTAAAAAATCTCAGTCTTCTTGTGGGTACATACAAAAAGTTTCATTTTTTATGCAAAGGAACAATCTTTCATATGCCAATGCCATTTTTCGTGCAGTAAACATGGAAGCTGCATATTCCCTGCATGCTTTTCCTCTCTGCAATAGCCTGTTTGATCCCTCAGACACAACCAATTCCAATGCCTCGGACAATGATTCGACATTAGGCGAAAACATGATACCAAATTCATCCTTAACCACAATTGTCCCTTTAATACTAGGAAATCTTGATGCCATAACTGGTTTTCCACTCATCATAGCCTCCATTAGTGTCAGATCAAGCCCTTGTGGCCTAAGCGTCGGATTAACAAAAATGTCGATTGCATTGTAAAAAGCACGTAATTCTGATGGATTCATGGATCCAAGAACAATGGCTTGAGGCCCTAAATCTTTGTACCTTTGTTGCCATGGACCGGAACCTGCCACGATTAAGTGGACATCGGGGTATTTTAGCTTGAGCTTCGAAAAGGCCTCATGTAAAAGGGAATGGCCTTTGTCCTTCACTAGTCTTCCTGCAACACCTAGAACTATACTAGCATTTTGTGGGATACCAATTTTGGATCTGAATCCTTGGCCTAATCTTAAATCTTGGCAAAAACCATCCCCATCAACTCCATTGATGATCACATGGACACGTTTAGGGGGGATTTGGTAAACATCCCTTAACATTTCGCCACAACTATCACTTATAGCCACATGGTGCGCATAATTTCTGAAAAATCGAATTTCGTTTAAGACTTTTGGGATTACTCCTTGTAGGGTGTTGTTGAAGGTAGGGGACATGGGTTCATTAGGCCGACGTGCCAAGTCTTGGTAGATACTCGATTGCACACTCTCTAGCGCAATCCCGTGCCATGAAACCACGAGATTAGGTAGATTTCGAGCCAACCAAAATGGGAGAGCAACACTTTCTGAATGAATTACATCAAAAGGTTCGTGTTGGTTTTCTTCTTGAAATTGTTCCCATGCCTTGTTGTATCTCCATTTGCCCGGTTCGCCCTCATGACAGTGTATTATAGGTGATGATGAACCATGACTTGTTTGAGAATGAATTTGCTCCTGGGAATTGGTTGGAATAGTATCAACAAGAGTGGGTGAAGTGAAGACATGCACTTGATGTCCCCTTCGTGATAGAGCTGTGTGCAGAGTATGCGCGTGGCGTTCCATGCCACCGGGGCTGGTGCTTGTCGGCCATTTCCTAGAGAAGACCGCAATTTTTAGGCTCCTTAACGGGGGCTCTTCATCGATGAATTTTAGATGATTCCACGCGAATTCTGCACTCCGAAGATCTCCCGACCATGCCTCATTGTTAGATGAAAACGTACAAATCGAAGTTGATGGGGTATGAAGGAGAAGAAGAGCTGGAATTGTGAACACGATAATGAAGAAGAGGGTAATGGCAAGGTTGGATTGAAGGTTGAATATTGGTTTCTTGGGCTTGTTGTTCATAGCCATACTTTCTTGGATGTTTGGGGTGAAATGGTGTGTGAATTGGTTTTGGAGTTTATTTTCATTTGACGAAAAAAGAAAAGAATGAGGATAAATATACTCGTACACTACATTTTAATTGCATTTTAGGTTCTAACTCTTTGATCATTATAGAAATTATATTCTTAACAATTTTTCATTTCATTCCTATCTTCAAACTTTTCATTAATTAACATATTTTGTATTTGATAACAGTTTCATGTTCAAAAGTTCGTTAAAATATCATAAAACAACTTATTCTCCCACTATTTTTAAAAAATAAATAAATAAGAAATGCGAAAAAAATATTTTTCCTTCATTTCAATGTATGAAAATAAAATATTTTGATATAAATCATTATCAAGAACGAGACTTGTTAATTAATGGAAAGTTGAAGATGAGAATTCGACGAAAAAAGTTAAGGAAATAATTGTTACAATGAGTAAAGATTGTGGAGTTTAAATACAATTAAAATGTGATGTATCAAATAAAAATTGTGTTGAAAAGAAAAATCATAAGTTGAAAAGTTAAGGAAAGTGGAAGGCTCTTTTCGTGGGGAAGTTAGGCACGCATTTAAGCAAAGTGCTTTGGCTGGAAATTTGGCTTTAAATATAATATTTATGCGAAATTCGAATATTTTGCTGACAGCTAAAAGGTGGAGGCTTGATTAAGATTGACTCATTACATTGAACATGTCCAAAAAAGTCAAACCATTAGTGTTGGCCAAAGTGGAAGCATGCACTTCAATGTACAATTTTGACTAATGAGAGTTGCACTAACTGTTTAGGCAGGTTTTAGGAATTTTGCGATACTAGTAATTGATCTCCATTATAGAATCGATGATCTACCAATTTTTTTTTTTTTTTAATTTTATTGATCAAAAATTTATATACAAGTACATCGATACAAAACAAAGATCGAAAGATGTATAAACGATAAAAAATTATCAACTAACATTAGAGGCTCAAAATAAATCAAAACATTAGGATATAAAGAGAACATTGTTTGTATACATGTGTTTTAATCTGTCTCACAATACTATCAATATATAGTTTGAGATCCTCAAAATTATTCTATTCCACGCCATCTAAATTTGGTAGACCATGCAAGCAAGTGTGTTGTTATTAATATTATTATTATTATTTTGGCTTTAGATTGTCAAGATGTGTCTCGGGCTTCTTTCTTCATCCACTTCAATGCACTAAGTATTGTCGTCATTGACCTCATCATTCCCAACCAACCTTTGATCTATCCTTAGATACTTAAAGTCCAAACACACTGAAAAAATAAGTGCCGACTTGATTCAAAGTGTGAACTACAAAAGACACATATCTTCTCAATTTTTAGATATACCAACTTATCATTCATAAGAAGCTTAGACTGCACAGCCAACCATAACATGAAGGAGTGGTTTGGAGTGATGTAAGGTCTCCAAATCTCCTCCGTCCAGGTCCTTTTCTCCTCATTCGACCTAAAAAATTGATATGCACTATCCATACAAAAAGGGTAACAAACTGTCCATTTGGACAGCTTATGAACTGCAGCTTGGTCAGTGAATTTCGGCCCTCTAAGCTGATTTCGAATGTCCAACAGCTTCTTGATTAAAGGAGAGTGATCTTTCCTTGCCATACACTCCCAAATACTAGCTCCACGGAGGTAAATTAGATTAATCCATTTAATCCATAGCATGTCTTTCTTGCTATGGATATTTCAAAGGAATTTTGAAAGAAGTGTTGAATTCCAACATTTTATGTCTCTAAATTCAAGTCCACCCTCGTGTTTTGGCAAGCAAACCTTACTCCAAGCAACCAACGGTTTATTAGTACCCAAAAGGAAGTTTCAGCATAAACTAGTGTTCTTTGAAGCAATAGCGATTGTGATAGGAAATATGAAAAGCCAAAAACATTCCAGGCTTTGAAGAATGACTTTTATAAGTTATAGGACAAAGATGTTTAGACCAACCGCAAATGTAAGCTGTGATTTTGTTGAGAAAAGAGTTATACTAGTGGTCAACTGTTGATAGATGGTAAATTTAAATCCTACTTTAACGTAGAAATTTATGCCCGTGATTTGTGTTAAGTTTTTCCACGCAAGCCTGTGTATAGAAAATAGAGCCCCATTGCACGAAAGCCTAATGGCTTTCTAGTTTGGTAGAAAGTCCTCATGGCTCGGCTTGACTTCTTGCACCTGACAACTCTCTATTGCATACAAGGTGGCCCTGAGACCGTGAGATGTGCGACTGCACAAGACTTCATAATTATAGGTTCACCATAGATAATGTCTTTTATATATATTATTAAATTTAAGAATTTTTTTAGAAGGGAATTTTAAATAAAGATAAAGTTCACAAAATTTAGGAGGAAAAAACTATCGTTCGACCGACGTAATATAGCTCATTTAATAACTATACAAGTAAATAAGAAAAAAAAAAAAAGGAGAAAATTGATATATAAATATTGAAAAATCGTAATTATACTTTAACCAAATAACTAATCAAAAGGAAAATTGATATAAGAAAATACTGTATCACTAAGTTTAGTTTTTCATTATTATATATTACCTCCCCCAAAAATTACTCAATCACTTGGCAAAAAATCTCATTACCAAAAAAATAAACCCGGGAAATGTTCTCATATTCATCTCAATACTTCCACAATTATTTTTAATTCAACCTCGTCAAAATATTCCGAGAAAATAAGAGTGAGTCCAATGTGAATGTGACAAAAAATCGTCATTTTAAATTGAAAATTGTTCCACGATTTCATTCAATCCTCAGCGGGAGTGTGAGAATAACACAAAACGAACTAAGGTAATATGCTAACATTAACGGATTGTGATTTGTGAAAGAAGGGCACTCTTTTAGATTAAATGTGTGCTTCTTAATTAAATGAAAGAGAGAAACTCTTTTCCATTTTCGTATATGGTACTCAAAATCTCATAATCGGCCGTGGTGCATAAAGTAATTTGACTTCACATTTATAGCACACCATTAGTGTGCCCAATTTTGGATAGAGAATTTTAGGCCTGACAAACTTAAAAGGGGTCATTTAGATCTAGATAGTTTAAAAAATAGAAGCACGACATATTTCGGACAATCTCAAAATCAAATTATACAACTTCAATAGTGCATTATTGACACGAATCGATCGACATCATAACTTAATAAACATATACATGCGACTAAGTATAGATGTACGTAGATATGTTACATAGACAATCACACAATATTAGGGTCAACGTTATTACATTCTTTTTATACAATATTTATTCTACACTTCCAAATTCCTCAAGTATTTCAGGTATCATAATTATTTGCTCTTAATCCTAGGACTAGCAGCAACAACAGAATTCTTACACCCAAATCCACTCTCCTTTCTCCCTTTGGCATAATGGGCAGCATTATTTCGGCCCGATTTAGGTGATACGGGCCACTGTCCCGAAGTAACAGCCATATCCCTTAAATGCTGCAGGCTTTCAAGAGTCTGAATAATTGCTGGCATTTTGGGTCTGTCCCTTGGTTGCAGACTCACACACTGTAATGCCAAAACGGCCATTTCCTTTGCACCCTTTACAGAATACTGGCCGGCTAGTCTCGGGTCGACTATGCACCTCAACCTTCGGGTGCTGGTCAAGTAGGGTTTGGCCCAATCCACCAGGTTTTGCTCGCTCTTGGGCCTTGTTTTATCCATTGCTCGTCTCCCTGTCAATAGTTCATGGAGGACGACTCCAAAACTATAAATGTCACTCTTCGTGGTAAGATGACCTGCATTGTATGATAAGATAGATTTAACCGTTGGTTAGGGGTCGACAATTATAAAAAATTTATATAAACAAATTCAATCCAATTTTGTAAAAGAAATGATTTTATAACTACAAATGAGTCAATTCTCTAGATTTTAGACTTAATGGAGGTTGGAACGTCTCGAATCTACACCCTTTTATTCAAATACTAATTTCTTACCAGTGTTTACATACTCAGGAGCTGCATATCCATAGGTTCCCATCACTCGAGTAGTCACATGTGTGTTTGATCCTTCAGGTCCCATTTTTGCAAGTCCAAAATCTGATAATTTAGCATTGAATTCCTACCAAAACATAATAATATATTTTCAACCCGCAATTAATCTTATTTGTGTCATTCTTATCCAATAAACAAGTTAAAAGTGCAAAATAATTACATACAGAATCTAGCAATATATTAGAAGTTTTGAAATCGCGATATATAACAGGTTTCTCCGCTCCATGCAAAAAAGCAAGCCCTTTTGCTGCACCAATAGCAATCTTCAGTCTTGTGCACCATGGCAATGAGATTGATAACCCTGTAATTATTAATTTTAAAAAGATTAATTCGAAATTTATTGAGAATATTGTTTGTCGCATTAATAATGAGTCACATTAATGATTTTAGAATATATTTTTTATAATTTGCTTAATTTTCTCTTAGAAACTTACTCTTGAACAAATGATTTTCGAGGCTCCCTCGAGACATGAATTCATATACAAGAAGCCGCTCTTCATCCTCGCAACAATAACCGATCAACTTGACCAAATTTGGGTGCCTTAGCTGGCCAAGAAATATCACTTCGGCCTTCAAGTAGAAAGTAACGATTATTAGTCTAAATAATAATTTACAAAATCTAGGGTAGTTTAAGCCTTAAGGGATTAGGTAATTATACATTTTTATTTTATAATGAGATCAAATAATTTAGACTAATATTCCAAGTGGGACCAAAAATTTGGGGTTTTTTCACCAAATGTCATTTTGCTTATGGAGAATTTGGTATGTGGACCAGAAGGTTAAGAAGGTCAACATATGGGCCCACTAGACAATAATGAGACTGCTTTTTGAAATTTTTTAGTAGTTAGACTAATGGAAGGATAATGAATTATGTTACCAACCATTGACGTGCTAAGAGTTAACACCATTAGATTAGACAATTAATAAATTTTATGACGTGTCTTTCTTTATTATATTATACGTCTCATTTATTCTAAATATACATTTCTTATGCTCAATTACACGAAATACTTATATAGTATACCTTATATTATTCGAGAAAGATGCATAACAAATTATAAATCCAAAATTCTTCAAGATTAATCCTCTCGTGGCCATATCTTGAGATGAAACACTACAAGAAACTATGGTAAGTTTTGTCATGCTTAATAGTCGGCCTCTTTCGACAGCATCTATTTACATAGTCAACAAAAAAATTACTTTTAAGCATGTCAAACATGCTCGGAAGCATATGAAAATAGTCGATGAAATATTTCATCATAGATGCAAATCTAACAAAGTGAAAAGAAATTCTTACAAGCCATTCTCTGTGCCCTTGAAGCCCTTCGATATCAAGAAGCTTCACAGCAACTGCTTGAGCCTTCAACCCTGGCCTTAAACTGTCATCAACATACCCTTTATGCACAGTCCCAAAACCACCTTCGCCTAACAAGAAATTGCTCGAAAAATTCTGTGTAACACCGCGTAATTCGCTAAGTTGGAAATCATACAAATCCTGTCCAAAAGACTGTTGAAGATCTTCATTAATCCTTGTAGAATTAGACCTAGTACTGAGGTCAGAAAATGACAACCTTCGAAATGAAGGTAATGGTGCAACATTCTTGGAAAAATCAGACCTAGATGGCCTGCACCTGCTAAAGTTTCTACAAATTGAATGATCTTCCACAGAACAACAACGTGCTGTGAAAGGAATCCATGGCTTTGATTTTGAGTCCTCCATGGAGAAAAATACTGATTCGAGCTCTTGGAAAGTTTGAAGAAGGATATATGAAGAATTTAAGCATGGAATTAGCTAGAAATAATAATGGGGTTTTTCTTATCTAAAAAGCGAAGAATGAGAGAAGACATTCTTTCTTTAACTGCTCCAACCACTCTACTAATTAGGGTATTATTGTTCTAATCTTTAGTTATGTATTTATTTTGTTTCTTGATTTGTCATATATTTAGTGTCTTCATACAGAAAATGGTTCAAGAAAGTATACGTGGGCAAATAATGTCAGCCTAGGAAACTTTTCAAAACAGCATCTTTTGCCAAAACTTTAAGCAAACTTTGCAAGACAGTCTAATTGATTATAAAAATAGTACAATGGAGATTATCGACATAATCCTCAACATATCTTTCGTGTAACATTAACTAGTAAATGTGGTTGTGCCTTCTTTCAAGAATTTTGCACGTAACTTGATTATCAACGAATCAGATCACTTTTGTCATGCATAACGAGATAAAAATGAATGATAATCTTATAGAAATTTAAAATTTCATGGGAAAGAAAATGATAATCATCTTATTCTTCCAAGTTCTCCACTCACACACAATCTCCCGAACGATCAACCATCTTAAATTTAAAGATAAAACCAACTTCAATAGAGTAAAAAATCATTGTTAGTCACCTAACTTACAGCGTTGTTTCATTTTAATCACCAATCTTTTTTTTATTTGAAGTTAGTAACTAAATTATCATTTTTGTCTTAACTTAAGCATTCCGTCTTGTTGAATTGAACTATTAGTAACGTGGTTTACGGAAATGATGATGCAACATAACCAAAATCCATTAATCCATTATTTTTATTATTATTTGGTAAAAAAAACGTATACTGTTAGATCTATTGTGTCTTCAAAATGTGTTTTGCCCACTTCCATGATACATATAAATTAAAAAAAAAAAAAAACAACAACAACAACAACAATAACAGCAACAGCATCATTGATCCGATCAAACTTGTATTGGTAACATAAAATGACCATCTCAAGATATTATTAGCACAAAAAAATTGTCACGATCAAATTAATCATATCATTGATCTCCTATGATAATTTGAACAAAGTGGGACCCACTCAAGGCGGGCCATGTAGGGTTTGATGAGTGACCAAAAACCACAAGGTGACAACAGCCACAATTTCTCACTTGTTTGTGTCTGTCATTACATAGATTAATTTTTGGTAATTGATGATAGCTGCATATAACTTATTAAGTAATAATATCTAGGAGTTGTTACAAGTATGAGGTTATAAGTGACGTTCAAAGTATACTATTTTCCTACTCCACTTCAACCACCACCCTTGGATGCTCTAATTCTAATGTCATTATCCACAAATCCATAGCTTATGTATGCGTGTTTGGCTAAATTTCTTTACCCATGGGTTAACTTGTAAGTGAATAAGTAACTTATTTTGTTGACTAAAGTTAAATAAGCTAGCTAGTTGTTTTGATTTAAAAAAAAAAAAATCAAGAAGATTTGTTCAAAATCTTTAGCTTAGTATAAAAGTCGTGTCATCTCTAGCTCGATGAAAGTCCAAGACATTCTAATTGAAGAAATTGGTTTCAAAATAAAAAGAAAAATTAACTGGTGGAAAATAAAGAATTATTGATAATAGTTTCGCGTGCAAAATTATTAGATAGTATAATATTTGGAAAGAGCGTGTACTTCAAGAGAGGATAAAAATTCTATGTGAGTGCATACTTTTTCTCAAAACAAATGAGTATATATATGACATTTCTCAAAACATATATTTTTTAATTTGATATGGGATACCATAATTAAATAGTGGAAAGATTTATCTATGTTGGGGAAAAAAATAGAATAATTGCACTTCAATTTGATTTCAATCAAGTAGTTTTGTCCAACTGCATCACATGAAAATCGATAATGTTGTCCACAAATAATGATTGTCATTTATTTAAATCAAGGTGCACTTGTACTAAAAGCCACATATAATGATCGTCATTATTAATTGTCACATCATCGATTTTTGTCAGTTAAATTAGATAAAGTTATCTTAATCAAAATCAAATTAAAATGTAGTTCCTCAATTAAAATTAAATTGAAGTACAGTTT
>CAIGRB010024588.1:0-14712 GCA_903798255.1 Fraxinus quadrangulata
CTTCTGATTCAGTCCTATTAATTTTAGAATGAAATATCTGTTCCATTTGTTTTCATGTTTGAACAGATTTTGCTGGCTAATAAATGAACCAGGAGAAAGCTACTCCTATTAATGAATTAGGGAAGAATCTCATTTTATGATAATCGATTACTTCACTACTTTGCAGTGTGAATCGCCCTATATGTTCCAAAGTGGATACTTCTCCTAAACCGGTAAATAACGAAAATTCTAGTACTTTGTATCCTCTAGGCCATGAATACGCTTGGTCGACCCAATCAGGATATGACTTTGTATAAGTCAACCTAATGACATGTCGTGCCCCCACAAGCCATTTGATCCTGTACTATTTTCATGATTTGATTCCTTAACATGACATTCAGATCATATGGGATTCCCAAGGGTTGGTTTACTGGTTGATTCACTTGAGGCCTAGTATTTGGTCTTTGGTTGGCAACAAAATTACCATTATTCGGACTATTATTACCGTTGGTCTGAGTATTTAATTCATCATTAACATGTTGGACATTTTTTCCACTATTCAAGATGTTATCTCTTATATGTGGATTACCCCCCAGGCTTGACATACTATTCAAGTTTGGTGCTATACCACCTCCCAGATTTGAGGTAGATGGACCAGAGAATGGTTCTCCCCCTTGATTCGGACTAGGGACTGGGGAATCATGTCCCACAATCGTCCTAGATTGAAAGTGGTGTGTAATGGGCATAATTGATTGACACATTTGACCTACTATCTTGTTCATTATTTCGTTTAATGTATTCAATTGTTTGGTCATGTTGTCATAATGTGCATTCTCATTCTGGGTAAATTTTTTCATATTATGAATATTGCGTAAATTTACCTATTCAACGCCGTCTTGTGTAAGTTCCCCAAGAAATGCACGCATAATTCGAGGACTCAACTCTGTCATTGGTTCATAACGACTGTGACTGCTCTGACTCTGTCCATCTGTTTGTGGAGAGCATTGTCGCTCCTCAGATCGTTCGATCACAGATTGGACTACTTCCTGACTTGCTGGTTCCTTATCGGACTTATGAGGCATATTGTTTCACTTCTTGTATCTTTCAACACCAAACACCAATTGTTCCACTGGTCGTGCCAAATTGTTTCGCACGGATTATCGCTAACATTTAAAAGGGGGTTCAGACGATTGTGTAAGGAACAAACCTCTTGAGACAAAGTCCCAAAAAATGGGTGTCTTCTTTGGCAAAAAGATTTACAATTAACGAACGAAATAGAACGCCTCCAAGGGGCGCAAGCACACGAGTACTGAAGAAATGATTTTTAAAGTTAAAAATAAGAAATTAAAAATACATGTTCTCTATTGAGAGTATTTGATTCGAGATCCTTTTCTTCTATGTCTTCTCTTCCTTTTATAATCTTTCGATAGTCTCTTCGTAGGGAACCGCTTGCCAACTGTTTGGTGTCCTGTAACTACCCACTTTCTTCATGATGTCTGATTTGTCGCAAAACTGTTATCTTTAACTGTCACCACGATTTTATTTTTCAACTGCCCACAACTGGAATTTTGGATCGTGGGGCGTGATTGGTGTACTTCAATAACTGCTGTTTTTCGGATGACTATGATGTCTCATATTTGCCAAGGTTCTGGGCGATTCGGAGGTTTGGGCGAGAACGTGCTTATTCATCTTGGGCGACCGCAGGACGTTCCCTTCGCTCAGGTTTTGAACGACTTATCAACTTGGGTGATGACAATACTTTGTTATAAGGCCTCTTTTGCATTTGTTAATGATACCATTAGGGCATTTGTTTTTGGACTTCTGGATTGGGCTTCATTCTTTAGGCCGTTTACATTTGGGCCACAATTTTATGTGTCAACAGTTTCAATCCAAAAGCACATTGATGACAGTTGACAAACGGCCCCTTATTCACATGTGCGTGATCCTATTCAGTTCAATCCTTTGTCATCAAAGAGATTTCGAGTTTTTTGTTGATCAAGTCTCGGAGAAAGGATAAGTGAAATAGACAGGCACGTGAAAAATGGAGACATGTATGTACCTGTTCTTAATAGGGATTTCGTTCACATGGACTCATTTTAAGACAACAAAGAGAGTAGTCGATGCATGTCTCCAAAATAAAATGACTCGTAAGAAGTTTCTATGATTGATAACGATAAATTATATTTGATATTTCAATTGAATTTACAATAATTCATAATTGTTAGTGAGTCGACATATGGTGTCTCCGATTTCCTCTCCCTTTCATTGTCATCCAATTAAAATACGACACCTCCCTCAAAATTTACACATCAACAAACACCGTTAACAGAAAGAAAAAGTCAATTTATATCACCAGCTCCTTCATCTTTCTGTCTCTTGAGTTGTGCACTATAACTTTTCCTTTTTTACTTTCCTTCTTTGTTACCATGTTTAGTGCTTTGTAAATTTTGAACGACAATGTGCTATCTTAAATTAGGGGATATCGAAGATGACAAGAAATTGGGACATTAGATTTGGACTCAATGTGAGTAGGGTAATGACGAAGAACTTAGATAATAAAATTATCAAGGGTAAGTCTTATTTTTTCTCATTATTGTCAATTCTTCATAGAATAGGATTACGTGCATAAATTTGGGTTACGATTTTGACTTGATATTGTGTAAAAAAATGTATTTGTACATCCAAAAAGTAGGATTTTTAGTTTTCTATTTGTAATGGAATTGTTATGAATCCAACATCAAAAGTCATCCTTTTGTGTCCCTATAATAGAAGTGTTTCCTAACTACTTTATTTATCCTAAATTTGAGACAGTCATGGAATGTCTTGGGTAAGATTTGGGAATCCCTTATAGTCTCATTCGGTATCAATATTTTGGGATGTGCTTGGGGTTTGGATGTGTGAAAGATTTTATACAATTATATAAATTTTTCATACATGGAAAATCAGTGTCTTTGATAGCCCGTGTTTTTCTCTGACTTCGGAATTTTCCACGTAAAATCCTCGTACTATTTTTCTCCTCCATTTTTTATTTTTTCTCTCGTTATATGTCTCTGAACAAGGATTGTGTGGGGAAATCGAGAAATTTTCTCAATTCCCAACAATTGTATCAAAACGTCATGTCATTCGGAGTGTTGGAGCATAAAAAAGATACATCGGGTAACGTGGAGAAGTTTGCTCGGAGAATCAAGTTTAATTCAACTCTATTTTGATTGAGTCAGGATTGTACAAGGATATGTAAAAAATTAATCAATATGTTAGCAGATGTGGAACAGTCTGAAACTTCAAGAAAAATTATCCAAAAGGTGGAGCTGGTTCGGCTAATTACTCAATGTCAATAAATGGATATGCTGACCTTAACATTGTGTCTATTTTCCCATGAGAGACAATGATAACTTCTTTGACAAGAATATCTCTCTCCTTATGTCATGTCTTTGGTCAATAAATTGCCATGGCAGAGGATGTATTATTTTTAGCATGTCCAAAAATTTGCACAAGGATATTAGTTTGGCGTTGATGTAAGTGTGGTGGAACTTATATCGTTGGATGATGAACTCTTGAAAAATCCAAATATGGGAGTTGTACGATAATTTTTAGCAGTTAGTTCAAAATGAACCGATTTGAAATTCTTAAAATTTGTTTATTCCAAGTGTGTATACTCTTTATGTTGGAGTATGGAGATCCTGAAATAACGAGGTTCGACCCAACTAACACCTAGATAGGGCGAATAGGAATAATACAGGGAATTAAAACTGAACAAACAATAATATGTAACGAGTCACAAATTATTGTATCTAGATAAAGTTTAATCAAATTGAACTCTAGCAGTCAATCAAGCATACAGATCAAAATATTAAAGTTCTATGAAGAAAAACCACTTGAAGAACTCTCAAGAGATATAAAAAAAAAAAAAAACCTTCGGACACTTCTTACCAATAAAAGATCTACTATGAAAGATTTGACTTTCATAATTGGTTCAGACACAATTAATTTTAGTGAACTCCCACTCCTAACCTGCAATCACCAAAGAAATCCTCGATTGCATGCTCTAGCAATTTTTAGAACATTTGGACTTCTTTCCCCTTGTGGATCACAAAAAATAAACTCGTTCTTTACAAATTAGAGCTCCAATCACTCCCCTGATCTTCATAACTGTGAAGGATATTTGGTAAAGGATTTTTTTGGTGTTTGATCTTTTGATATTTTGATGCTTTGGTGTAATTGATATTCATTAGGATGTTCTTTTGAATGAATAAAGAGCTCAACTCACGTTTTGGATGAAATATGCCTTATCTATTTATAATATAGAGTGTTTGAGGTTATTTGGGATTGTAAAAAGGCTAAAAATCCCAATATATGGTTTCACCACATAATATGAACGAGTGCTCAACAACTGTAAAAATTGTTTGAGTGCTCAGCAAGCGGCTAACGAGCTCTCTCTGAGCAATTGTCAGTGTTTTTGTCATATCTTTTTTCTTCAAATATCCGATTGAGACGATTCAAAGTGCCTTAAAAAACTAACTCAAAGAGCTACAATTTTTCTAGAATATTGTTTTTCTAATTCGAATGTTTTCTATGTGAAAAATGGGTTTCAACCTGTGGCTAAGAATTTGGAGCATAACATATGCAACACTTGGACACTTCTTTGACTTCAAATTGCATCTCATTGATAATATATGATCTTCTTAGACATTTCATGATCTTCTTAGGTTGATGTTTAGACCTCCAACGACACTCCCAACACCCGACACCTCGACCGTAATTACAACTCGATTAAATGATATTTTAAACACGGAACTTACCAACACTTTAGACCTAATAGATCCTATATTGAGAATCGTGGATGTAAAAAAGTTCATCAAATATTTCCCAAGTAGCATGACCAAGAGGATAGAAGAGGTCGGACTCTAGTATAGTCACATTATTCAATTTGGAGAAAGCATGGAAGAAAACATGAAGACATCAAACAAATTCTAGGTGATGATTATTAGGATGTTTACTTTGTATTGTTCTAATTAAAATCGGATTATATTTGTTTGTCCTAGTATAAAATAGGATTTTGGTTTCCTACTTGTAGTGGGAATTTTATGAATCCCCCATTGAATAGAAATCAAAAGGCTCTCCTTTTTTGTCACTATAAATAGTGTCTTTTTATTAATGTTTTATTTATCTCAAATGTAGAATAGTCGTAGACTGTCTTGTGTAAGACTTGGGATCATTCATAATCTCACTTAATATTAATATTTTCGGGTGCGCTCAGAGGTTGGGGTATGTGAGATATTATATATGATTGTATAAAATTTTCATATAGCAGAATATCTGTCTTCAACATTTGTTTTTTTCAATTTTAAAGTTTTCATGTAAATTTATATTTTTTTTCTTCATATATTTTATATTATGTGGACAAATCAATGAATTGATCTCAATTTTCAACAAGTGGCATCAGAGTGTTGGATGGTTTGAAGTGTTGGAGCACGAAATATATGTCGTGTCAAATATGTCGCGGAGAAGTTTGACGAGAAAATCAAATCCTTAGTTGAATGGCATAGCTGAAAGGGTGAACAGAACACTGGTTGTTAGAGTTAGATGTTTATTTTCTCAAGCCCATTTTCCAATATTCTTTTGGGGTAAGGTATTGAGCATGGTCATATATGTGTTGAATCTTACACCTTGTGTTCCCTTATAGTATGATGGACCAGACAGAGTTTGAACTTGTACGGGTGTTTTCTATGATCACTTGTGTGCGTTTGTATGTATAGTATTTCTGCACATTCTTAAAGATAAGAGGTTCAAACTTGATGTGAAAACATGATAGTGTGTATTCCTTGCTTATGGTCAAGATGAGTTTGGATACATGTTTTATGATCTAGTTGAGAAGAAAAATGTGAGAAGCAGAGATGTCGTATTTGTTGAAGATGAGCATAAGATAGAGTGATTGAGGCCTCGTAAGATAAAATGCAGTCATTACAAGATGTGTATTCGTTCAAAAGTTCTCTGATGATGATTTTATTATTATTTCTCTATGTTGATGATATTTCCATTGTTGGCAAGATGCTTCAAGAATTGATAGGTGGAAGAAGTAGTTGAGTAAGTTTTTTGTTATTAAGGACATGGGACAAGCAAAGAAAATTCTTGTTATAAGAATCAATCATGATGGAGTGCCATAAGTTGTATTTATCACATGATGAGTATATTAAGAAAGTTATTGAGAAGTTCTGAATGAACAAGGCTAGAGTGGCTAGCTTTTCTCTTGCTACCCACTTCAAAATGAGCATTGAACAATGTTCTTCTACAAGGAAAAGGAGGCCATGGAAAGAGTTCCTTACACCTCAGCAATGGAAAGCTTAATATACGTGATGGTCTGCACAAGACTAGATATAGCCCATGCAGTTGGTGTAGTTAGTCATTTCCTGTCAAATCTAAGAAGAGAGCATTAGAATGTAGTTAAGTGGATATGAGGTATCTTCGATAGACTTTAAGTTTGAGACTTAGTTTTGGAAATGGACAAACGTTGTTTATTGACTACATAGATGCAGGTATGGCTTGAGATGTGACTCATAAGTTTACATCGAATTATTTGATTACATTTGTAGATGGGGTTGTAGCTTGCCAATTGAGACTTTAGAAGTGTATTGTCCTTTCTACTCTAGAGGCAGAGTTTATCGCATCAATAGGGGTGACTAAAGAATTGCCATGGGCAAAGATGTTCATGAGAGAACTCGATTTCAAATAGCAGGGGTATACATTATTTTGTGATAACCAGAGTGCTATTCATCTTGATAGAAATTCCAGTTTCCATGCAAAATTAAAGCACGATGATGTACGATACCATTGGATCAGGGATAATTGAATGATAACTTTCTGAACTTGAGAAAGTTCTAATCATAAAGGTTCTAATATGTTGACGAAGACACTACAAAAAAAAGGCTTGTAGGTTGTTGTTTGATTGTTAGGATGGCGAATTCCTCCCCATAGTCGAACGATGGAGATTTGTTGGGTTATTTCCTTCTATGTGGAGGAAAGTCCAAGTTTGGGAAGCCCAAGCTCATTAAGGTTTTATCCCTGAAGATGAGTTCCAACTACAAGAAGACAGGAGAAAAAGAGCCCTAGCCATTTAACCCCTTAAAAGATAAAAATAAAAGTTTTTTCTATGCCCAAATTTCATCAATCTCCAATCCGAGTCGTCTGTGGTCAAATCGAGCTAAAATTTGGAGGAAAGGTTCACAAGATAGGGAGTTACAAATTGAATGCTGAATATCAGATTTTAAGATCGGGAACATTGGTCTGTGGTAACTGCGGTTGTGTTGGTATAATCTTCCTATTTCGTATTGTATTGCCGAGATTTTTGTTATCGTGATGAAATTTATGTTGTAGCCTCTATTTGTGACTAGAGAAGACTGTTTGTACCCATTATTTGGTTGATAATGGAGATGTTGACTGAAATAGGTCCCATGGTTTTTATTTGTCACATCAGGGAAGTTTTTTACGTAAAATATTTTTTTGTGTGATTGCTTATCTTTAGATTATTTCCAGCGTATACAATTGTAGAAAGTGCGCTTTACTTATTTGTTTATGAGGAGAAGAATTATTCGGCTATGCATTTTTTGTTTTCTTACATCTCTCGGATGAAATATAAATGTTGTTAATGTACATGATTTTGGAGTGTAAGACACGACTTGCTGATAGGAAAATGGAGCTTATCACACAATAGTACAGTAGATTTGATGCAATTCATGAAGTAACCGAATGATTTTAGCCACTTCATTTGGTAAACTTGGAAACTCATACGGTATTTTGCATCTTAGAGCTTTGAGTAATCAAGTTGTCTCCCATTTAAAATACAAAAACCTGAATTGTACCTTTTGTCATTAGGATCAGAAGCCAATCAGCATTAAAGAACCCCTTAAGAAGAAAGTGTCTAGGTTTGTTGAATACTAAATAACAATCCATTTTCCCCCTTAAGTAAGCTACTCAGGTCTAGTGACTGCAAGACAGCTCCCACTATACTTCGGTATTCAGTTGAGTGTTCCAATGCAAATATTTTCCGCCTTGGCAGACAACGGTGGATTAGCTTCCATCATGTTTTCTTTTATAAATGTAACTTTCCTTGTGATTCATACAAACAAGAGCTTATTTTATGCAACATTACTTGATAGGGAAGACGAAAGGACAATATTTTTGGGGCCTTGTGCCAACTTCAAATATGGGGTCCTAGGAATATTTAGCCTGTGTTTGGCCAAAATGCATTTTCAACTACAGATTCTCCCATAAAATAATATTACACGCAAATAAAAAAAAAATTCTTATTTTATAACTACACATCCTCCAAAAAATCATTATTCAAAACTCATTTTTACCCAAACCGTTAAAATGGAGCACGCTAGAGATTAAATCAAAATTTTAGCAAATTTTGATAAAAGTTGATAGATTGTGTGGTTGAAAAGTTGTAGGTCATATGAAATGTATGATTAAAATTAATTGTTGATTTTGATTTAGAAAATAATTACATACAATTAAAAAATAATTAAACATAATCACGAAAATTGAAAGACAAAATACAAGATTTAAACTCTAGTACACACATAAACAAAGGGGAAAAAAATAGGATCAAGAAAATCTCAAATCAGATTACATAGCACATAGAGAAACATTAGTTTAATTAAAACATTAACCATTGAAACTGGAAAAAATGGACAAATAAAATGAAATGCAAGAATCTAGTCTAGAAAGAAATAAATACCAGTGCCTTTAGTAGCAACTTTTTGAATAAGTGTAAGACCCACACCATGAGAGTATTAAAAAAAATAATAGCTGCAAATTTTGGAGAAAGAAAAGTGACATTTTGTTTCTTGTTAAGAAATAGAAAAATAACGATTGGGAAGAAAAATGATCAAATTTTATATACAGTGAAAGTAATGACTGTGATATATGTACATGATACATAAATAAATGTGATAAGTTTTATGCCATTTATATGATTTTTTTTTAGTAATTCTCTTATTTTTAAATTTTATTAGATTTTTGTGTTTGCATATGATAATTCTTATTTAAAGAATTTTGTAACTATAATTTTCATTTTTCTTCAATCAACCAAGTAACTTAACATAATTTGAGGCCCTCATCAAAGTGGAGCCTTAGGCGATTGCCAACACCGCCTATAGTGAGGGCCGACCCTAGGAAGACAACAAACGTACTAATGTCAATGAGATCATATTTGAATGGCAAGTTTAAAAACTGAATAAATAAATGCTTACAACTATTTTGTCTTCTATGATCTCAAATTTAACTCATTAACTGGTTAGCTATAGCTTTCAAATGTGCCCCAAAGGAAAAAAATGCATAAATTTGTCTCATTCAAACGAAAAATATAAAATTTTGCTTAATATGAAAAGAGCAGTGATTATTTTCCTTCAAATGTGAGGTACAGAACAGTAAATTTGGACCTAGTCGTCCAACAAGGTCCGTGCCATGGTCGATCCATCCGGAGAGATACGTAGGCTCGTGCTGGCTGATTTCAGTTTTTCTGTTTAATAGATAATTTTTATAAAATCCACAAATGAAAATAATAACTTAAAACTTTTTACTAAACAAGTTAAAGGGACAGAGATTCCTTCATGCAAATTTTTTACAGTTTGCCAAAATACCTCTCAACGACTACCATTAAAATGTCATTTTGCTTACTTCCCACAAATCTACCTCACCCCTCCACCCCCTACCCCATAGACACAGACACTATATAAACCATCTTCTGCATGTAGGCAAATCACTCACTCCATTCCCAACATCATCAAGCCACAAAAATCAATTGTTCCCAAGGAAAAATTAAGTTTCACTACAAAAATGAAAATGATTATCTTCGTTGCCTTTACACTCTTCCTCCAGGGGACTCTTGGTAATCCACAACACAAGTTCTTCCATTAGTTTGCATGATATCTAGTCCTGTGCAATGACTAATATTTTTTTTTTTTCTTCTTTCTTGGATGCAGGGGAATTAGACTGTGAGGAATTGCCAATTGGTTTGTGTTCATTCTCAATAGCATCCTCTGGGAAGCGGTGCCTGTTAGAGACATACGCATCAAATGATGGAACCACGGATTTCCAATGCAGGACATCTGATGTGGTTGCAATTAACTTGCACGAGTATATTGAGGCTGACGAATGTGTGAGTGCATGTGGGGTTGATAGAAAATCTGTCGGGATCTCATCAGACTCCCTCCTCGATTCTCAGTTCACCGACAAGCTATGCTCACCACAGTGTCTCCAGAAATGTCCCAACATTGTTGATCTTTACTACAATTTGGCTCTGGGAGAAGGTGATCTTCACAACCCTCAATTCCTCCACACACACCCAACCATCCCCTGGAACCATCTCATCTAAACACTCAAGTTGTTAAATAGTGAACCAAATTTATTTATTTAAGTCTAATCTTCAACACAGCTCCTCTAACCGGCCCATAGATATTTTTTATTGAAGTCCTGACACATACACAATTTTCGTTATGGGACTTGAAACAGTGAGAGTTTGCATCTGCTAATACGGTATTTGCTAACAATTACAGGAGTATTTTTACCTGATCTGTGCAAATCTCAACGAATAAATTCACGCCGTTCAATGGCTCAGATTCAGAGTTCTGGTGCAGCGTTTGGCCCTATAGCTGCTGCTGCTGGTCCTATTTCTGCTGTTGCTCCTTCTCCATCTTCGCCTGTTGATTGTGCTCCAGCTCCAATGTAATTATGTCCCTATCTGATATGCAGTATTGGATAGAACTAAATAGTATAATGAATAAGATATTAGTTTCTTTTTTCTGTGTCTATTACTATCAAATCTTCTTTGTAACAAACATGCCATAGATGTTTTATGTAATTTGATTTGATACATCATCTGTAATTATGTATACTATTTAATGAAAGTGAACTGCATCTGATTATGCATTATTTCTTCTCTGGGGAACTCATTATTAAAAAAAAAAAAATTCATGTACTTTACAATTCATGAAAAGTTATAAATTTCTTCGTCAATGCAATAAACCAAATCAGTGGACCTCCAACAGCTAGTGTAAGATGATGAAATGTAAAATATATGTTCTAGATTTATAGAAGAAAATGGCGGGAGAAGTGAAATTCAATTCAGCAAATGAAAAAAAAGGTGACTGTAGAGAGGGGTGGAGCAGCATATTTATACACGGTGGCAACTAACTTAACAGAATGAAAGAAGCTGAAATGACATAAATAACCTCATGCCATATTACACTTCAACACTCCCCCCCAAGATTGCAAGTGTATATTCAACACTCCCATCTTGCTAAGTAATGAAATAAATCTGGTTCCACCTAATGACTTGGTTAATAAATCTAGTTCCACCGTATGCAGCAACTTTACCTCCTTTGTCTGAACCTTATCCTTCACTAGGTGGCAATCAATTTCTATGTGCTTTGTTCTTTTATGGAAAACTAGGTTGCTAGCTAAGTGTATAGCCAACTGGTTGTCACAAAACAGCAAGGCAAGTTTTGTATGCCCAATGCTCAAGTCACTTAGTATATTATTCAACCAAGTAAACTCACAGACTGCAGCTTCCATGGACCTATATTCCACTTCAGCAGATGACCTTGATATTGTATGTTACTTCTTAGACTTCCATGACACTAGTGAGTCTCCTAGGAATATGCAATAACCTGTGATGGACCTTCTTGTGTCTGAACAAGCTGCCAAATCCGCATCACAATAACCTTTGAGTTGAAGATCAGACTTGCTAGGGAAAAACAATCCATGTCTTGGTGTGCTCTTCAAATATCGCAGCACATGATAAGCTACCTCTAGATGAGGCTCCTTTGGTGATTGGAGAAACTGGCTCAACACTTGAACTACATATGACAAGTCTGGCCTAGTTATTGTTAAGTACATAAATCTTCCCACAAGTCTTCTGTAAATGCTTGCAATAGCTTCACCTTCATTCTTTCTCAGCTTCAAGTTGTGTGGTAAAGGGCTATTTGCTGGTCTTGCTCCAAGGTAGCCTACTTATGTCAAAACATCTAATGCATACTTCCTTTGACATATGGATATTCCAGTTCAATTTCTTGCTACTTCAAGACCTAAGAAGTATTTTAGGATTCCCAAATCTTTCAACTTGAACTGCTTATTTAGTTCATCCTTGAACAGTTTGATGTAAGCCAAATTATTCCCTCCAATGATTATATCATCCACATATATGAGAAGTATAGTGAATAATCAGCCATCTTGTTTGCTAAACAAAGACTAATCAGACCTTGATTGCTTAAAAACCTTGTGAAAGGATGTATGAAGTAAGCTCCACATTCCATTATCTCGAAGCTTGTTTCAGTCCATAAATGGACTTGTATAACTCGCAAACCAGTTGTTCACCTTGCTCTTCCTGCTGCTCATAACCTGGAGGCATAAGCATATAAACCTCCTCATCCAAATCACCGTGGAGGAAGACATTATTGATGTCCAATTGGTGAAGATGCCATTGTTTGGTGGCTGCAACTGCCAAGAGTATTTTGACAGTAACTAATGTTACAATAGGGGAAAATGTTTCCTCATAATCTAGTCCAGCCTGTTGAGTGAATTCCTTAGCTACCAAGTGAGCCTTCTTCCTTTCCTTTGTTCCATCTAAGTTGAGCTTGACTTTGAAGACCCATTTACAAGCTACTGGAGTCTTATGATCAGGTAACTTGGTGACATTCCAAGTGTTATTGGAAACCAGTGCATGATACTCAGCATCCATAGCTTCAACCCAATCAGGAAGCTTTGATGCCTCAGTGAAAGTTCTTGGCTCATAAATAGTTGATAAGGCTAAGGTATAACTCCTTTGAGCATGAGATAGTAGACCATAACCCAAGTAGTCCTTAATGGGATACTGCTTGCTAAATTCAGAATCCTTCTTCACAGAGTCTGATTGGGGAATTGAAAACTGAGACATGAGACTACAGTGATAGTCTTGTAGATATAAAAGAGCATGTTTTGGTCTATCAGATTTTCGTGTAGGGACAATATGAGGTGAGAAATGGACTGCAAGAGTTGTTAGATTCAGCAGATGAAGAAGAAGATGCAACATGTGATGATGAAACTGAATTGCGAGGATCTGATATATTTGAGGTGTTTGAAACTGATACTGGGGTAAACTTATCAGTACTTAGATGAGAATGTATTGGAAAAAGAGTAGGATGAGATTGAGTAACAACATCAGATTTGGATAAGAAGGCTAGGAAAGAAGGAAGATGGAAAGGAAATATATTCTCATGAAAAGAGAAATCTCTGGACACAAAAACAGCCTTGGTTTTGAGATTGTATAGCTTATATGCCTTCATTCCATATGAATAACCAATGAAGGTATATGGTATAGCCCTGGGATCAAACTTGGTTCTATTTCTTTTCAAGGTTGAGACATAGCAAAGACACCCAAAAACCTTGAGATGGCTATAGGAAGGTGTGGTATGGAAAAGCCTTTCATAAGGGGATTTATTAGCAAGCAATTTGGTAGGTGTTCTGTTTATAATGGCTGTCAATATACAATCTCCCCAAAAATGATGAGACAAATTGGCTTGGAATTTAAGGGCTCTAGCATTGTTTAATAGGTGCTCATGTTTTCTTTCAACCACACTGTTTTGTTGTGGTGTTTCAACACAACTTAGCTAATGTACAATTCCTTCTGAAAGATAGAAATCACTCTTGTAAAACTCTAAGCCATTATTAAACCTGGGAGTCTTTATATTGCACTGAAAGTGAGTTTGAATGAGATGATAAAATGATTCAATAAGATTTCTAGTTTGAGATTTTTCCCTTATGAGGTACGTCCACGTCATTCTGCTATAGACATCAACAATAGTTAGGAAATACTTGGCACCATCTAAAGAATGGACTGAATATGGTCCCTAAATGTCACAATGAATAATTTCAAACACTTGTAAGGCTTTAGTATCATTATTAGGAAAGGCAATCTGTGTTGTTTGGCCAAGGGACAGATAGTGCAATGTAATTCCTTGTTGATGGTAATATTAGGAATAGATTTATGCAATAGAGACAATTCGAAAATGGGCAAATGTCCTAATCGACAATGCCAAACATCAATATCCATCTTGACATTAGTACTATCAATGATATTACAAACATGATCAGATTCATTACATTCAAAAGGGAAAATAAAACTAAAGACAACAATAGGAGGACATCAGTGTTTCTGATGTTGAAGATATCAGGAACTGGTTTGAGGTGATGATAGTGGTGTGAAGTTTGATCATTGAGTTAAAGGTGAGACTATTGGAAATGATATAGTCCATGCTCAAGTTTGCCTACCCCAATCATCTTCCATGTTGAAAGATCTTGGATAATTCAAAAATCATGGAAAAACATCAGGTAACAATTATGTTGAAGAGTCAACTTGCTGACAGATATCAAGTTGAATTTAAAAGATGGTACAACAGGCACATTGGTCAGGAGTAAAGTAGGGGACAACTTCACTGTCCCAACGTGAGTAACAACAACATTAACACCATTAGGTAGCTTTACAGAAGTACCAACTGTAATTGTTATGCCCTAGATCCAATCAACTTGGAACATAAACACTTTAAATATATATATAATCGATGCATATTAATGACAATATTTATTATTTAATTGAATTTATATTCTAATAAATTAAATAATAGAATTCGTAGATTCAAATTTTGGTAATTTGTTAATTACAAGGAGTTGTGATTGTGAGATACAAATTACATATGA
>CAIGRB010024594.1:5322-16142 GCA_903798255.1 Fraxinus quadrangulata
AATTATTTTGTTCAAACTACACATATATAATTTTATTGTACAAATTAACAATATTCACCAAATGATATTGTGGTCAATTTTTATATAATTCAATGGAAGAGTGTGGGTTCAAATTTTTACAATTGCATTAAAACAACTAAAATGTAATATATATTATTCTAGTAATTTTAGTTTTGAATTATATTGAGTGCCACAATGGTCAATCTTCAACTATCCAATTGGGAGCTCACGGTTCGAATCCTACCCCCCATTCCATTGATTTTAGTAAAAATTGTAAAACCAAAAAGTATTTCACAATAAAATTATTGGAAAGGGATTCGAACACAGACGTCACCCATGATTATGGGACTTCTAGCCAACTAAACTACAATAAATATTTGAAAATAAAATGAATTATCAGTTATATAACCTAAACATGTATTCATTGTTAATAGAAAAAAAATTGTTCCGACGGATTCAGCATGGGCGGCCGCCAGGGCTCGCTGAGTACTGGGTCCGCCCCTGACTACAATTCAACATACGCGATACCTAATTGCGCATAACATGATGAATCAACATTCTAAAATGATTCATAATCTTAATTTTTCCATTTAAAAGAGTTTTGTCAACAATTTGGGTTTTCATGGACAAATTTGGTTTTAATTTCTCTACTAGTTTGGTTAAAATTATATTTCCAAATAGTAGCTGTATTTAACGTAAATTCTATTGCAATCTCTTGTCGTAAAAATTAAAAGAGAGATGAGCATCTGGAAACCATTCAAAAGGATGGTAGCGTATGTTATCAAACGGCCGGATAGTGAATTGCATTTCCCGTTCTACCGGAAGCGAAACTAGGAGAAAGGAAAATTCCAGATGAGGTCCTCAATCCTTGCTTAGTAGCGCAACTAGGTCTTCAACCTTCTAATTGGAGAACTAGAGTGACCTTTCTTTCAACAATATGGCATTTGGGTCCACATTTGACAAAAAAGAAACATCCATTTAGACAGCAAATTTACACGGGACTATCAATAAAAGCTCAACATCATTTTACATGAAAAAAAAAATTTGTGAACGCAAATTAAAAATAAGAATCATGCTATATGTACATTCCTAACAAAATTAGTTGAATTGAACCGATCAAAATCAACTAAGATGGTCACGTCATATAAAGAATTTGGGTGGAGGTGGGATTCCAAATTTGGGAACACTACATTGACAAACCCCACATTATTAAAGTAGGGATAACAAAAAAATTCGTTCAATTCGATACCCGTAGAATCCCGTCCCGAATAGGACGATGATTATCCGCCTAACTGAGTAAACGAGATAAAGATGGGACGAAGATCATTACCTCGAAGCGGGTACGGGGTGGGTATGGAAAACATAGTTCCCGTCCCGCTTAAAGTTAATTTCAATTTTAAATTTTTTTATTAAACAAAAATAATAGATTTCTCATTATTTTTAAAGAGAGCACAATTTGTTTGTAATGAATTATTTAAAAAAATTATTTTTACTAACTAAAGACATAAAAAATAAATAAATAAATGAGACGATAAATGGGGCATCAAACCCGCCCCGCCCCGCTTCGCTTTAACTGGGTATGAAAATGAGATAAGATAACAAAAATACCAACGGGACGAGAGTGAGAATGGTCGACCAATCTCACATATGTCGCGTTGTCATCCCTATATTGAAGAAATAATAGCTACCATTCTCGTAATACAAAATACATATGCATCAGAACTCATGATCTATGCCAAAAACACACGGACACTTCTCCGATACTATTAATGCTGAAAATTGGGGAGAGAACTTTATTTGAAAGGAGATCTTGAAGTTTCCAACATCAACACACAGTATTAACTGAAAAGAAAAAGGATAAATCAAAGCCATTTTATTAGAAAAGATGAGGAGATGCACAGCCAGCAAGTCCATTCGTGCTCTTATAATATAGCAATACAACACTTCAGGTGAAGTTTGCAGATTAGCATCTAGGAGTGGGCACACCACAGATGTTAGCAACCCTTTTGGCATTGGGAGAGTTAACATACTGACTCAGGCTTGGATTTCTTACATACCCACAAAGGCAAGGCTCCTGCTCCTTCAGCTTGCTGCAGCAGTCATCTGATGGAGGTAGCGACATCATTATTGCCCCCGCGCATGAGCTCAGCTCTAGCGGGCTGCAATTAACCGCCTCCGTTACATGCAATTTTCCAACAAGCAGAACCACCACTGCCAAGCAGAATGCAAAACTCGCTGCTTTCTTCATCTTCAAAATGGACAATGGTATAAAGAATTATCCAAGAAAGTTGTGCGATTGTTGTATTTTGGAGTTAAGAAATGTCCTGCAATTTATAGAAACCTGGGTCTGATGCTCCTGATGAGTCAATTAGTGTGCATAGGAAAATGTTCCAATTGAAAAAATATGTTGGATGCGACACCAACGAATAGATGTAACAGCCATTAATAGTCCTTGACTCGAGTGTTTAGATGTCCAATAACATAGTCCCCGTTGGTGAGCGCAATCAATTTAGGATTAAATGCAAAGGGAGTACCTCTTTACAATCACACACTTCAAGGCACATTAAAGGACGAGACCCTATTGGATGTACTATGCTGGTAGAGAACACTCGTAAGCATTCAATTTAAAAACTTCAATGCATTCCAAGAAGAAAGTTATTCCTCAAATATGCATAAAGTTTTTCTTACTTTCTGATCATCATTCAAGTGATGAACTGTCGCAAAATTTCCAAACAGATGATGGGAAAAAGTACAAAAAATTGCTATTCTATTACAAAAAATAAAATAGAATCAAAATGACCATGGTATTGTTACATAATAACTGTTCCTCTCTTCTTCTTTTCCCATTCCTTCTCAATGGCTAGAGGAATTTTCCTCATTGCTCTTAGTTTTGCCCCGCGGCATATCTGTAAAACTACCCCTCATAATCAGCTGCAAAGCAGGCTTCAGGGGCTCAATTGTCTCTGGTGGCAGCGCTCCTGGTTCAGCACTTTCCCTTTTTCCCAGTAACCCACTGTCACCAAAGAAACTGGTAACAGATGATGCAAGCCCAATGTGAGCACCCATCACCTTACTAATAGCATCCAATGTTCCACCTGATCTTTCCCTTAATATTATTTCAAGAGCTTCCTCGTGTGCTGGATCTAAAGCATCAGAGTCTTTCAATAGATTCTGTATTACTGGCAAGAGGAAATTCCTAACACTGGAAGAAGGAAGGTCTGCAGAAAGAAACAAAATCGATAAGCATCAACAGCTTCCAATCGCCTAAAAGTGTGTGCACACACAGCATTAAAAGATTTCAGAAAGCAAACCTGTTGCTTCAAGAGCACAAATTGATTCACAAAAAGCATTAGCTTCTTCTCTCCAGCGGACTATATCATTTGATGGGATTGGCGAGGCTGTGGGAATTGAAAAATCTTGAACAAGAGATGTACACGCAGTTAAAGAAACAAATATTTCACTAGTGGGCAACATGAACAAAAGAAATGTATTCCTAATTGTTGAAATAAAAACCCAAATGGAAACAAATTAAAACCACCAAAAAAAGTTTCAAGGATATATTCTCGAAGCCTATCTGTTGTATGTGGTACAGCAAAGGCCAGTGCACGAACCACAGCAATGGTAGCTTCAACTGATCCATCTTCAAGAAAAGCATCCATTTGAACCCGTATCTTGTCAACAATCTAGCGAAAAACTTTTTTCAGTTGACATATAAAAGCTATGCCCAGTCAGCAAAACCTTGATTCTAAAGGTACATACATATCATGTCATTTTTAAAATGCTGAGTTACAGCTCCAAAAGCATCGATGCTGGCATATTTCACATTCAGGTTTTGGTCAGAACCAAAAGTCACAAGAGCAGGCAATACATGAGTTGAGGCAACCTTTGCATCAATATATGGCACCTAAGAGACCAAGAAATCAAAGTATTAAAAGCAACCATAAAATTAAAAGGAAATGACTAATATTTGAAAGTAAAAAAGAGTCGCAATGATTTTCAAAAAATGGGCTGCACAGATTTTGAAATTCATGTCAGAACTCACAACCAATTCCCAGAGGATGTTAAATATCATACTATGATGTTCTTCAAAGATGCTGC
Organism: Fraxinus quadrangulata; assembly: GCA_903798255.1. Taxonomy (NCBI): domain Eukaryota; kingdom Viridiplantae; phylum Streptophyta; class Magnoliopsida; order Lamiales; family Oleaceae; genus Fraxinus; species Fraxinus quadrangulata. The sequence goes on from CAIGRB010024594.1 coordinate 9,421, forward strand.
ATTGTGGAAATGCTAAAAACTCAATACACAAATAATTGAAGACAAAACACAAGTTCAGTGATTTGAAAATTAATCCAACTATACCAACCCAATAAAGCGAACAGAATTGACAATCTCATGCTTTGCCCGCTGACCTTCCAGTCCAGAACTTTTGGTGAACAGGTTCCTCAAGTACTGGGTCAATTCTTCATGCTTGCTATGGTGTCGTAACACTCCCACCAGTAGAATTGGTAGGACGTACATTGTAGCAAGTCTCTCAGCCACTAAAGTTTGGGGTCTCAAACCTGTCATGGAAGAAACAATGCCTATAATATAGAGTTTACTAATACATACCAGTATTGGTAATTGTTCAAAAAAACAATTGCCTCTTATTCTCGACTGCACAGTCGATGGGAAGAATTTGAAATCAGCATTTTCACCAACTGCTACCAAAAACATGGGAAGCAGGATGTGTGTCAAATAAGATTCCCTAAACTGCTCAGCTACTGATAGCAAAATCTGCAGAAATTACCAAACCTCGAATGTTTCAGAAAATAAGAAAGAAAAATTACAGAGAGAGAAAATAAGGAGATGACATGGAATAAGATAAATCTTTTTTAAGCTACACCCGATGGATCACAAACCAATTGAAACATCAACTCCTCAACCTATCAACAAAATAAGAGAAAGGAATTGGAGAAATCTTTTTTTTTTTTCCCTATTTTTGTAAGTTATCATATTACGACCAGGAAAAATGCTCCACTCCCTAAATCGTGGAGCTTACATTTGTATAGACTTCTGTCAAGTCAGATATCTTCTCCATGATTGACTCGAATTCTCGAAGCATATTTTGTGAGGCTGACCTTGAAATATTTGTCTGTATTTGGGAAGAGTGGCAACAACAGAGCCAGATTATGAGCAGCAACCTCTCGATGTATTATTGTATAACGAGTGAGAGTTTTATTTCAGATTAGTGTCTTAAGTCTTGTTAAAATATATAGGTTTGATGAGAGTTTGTTTTGTTATAAAAATTTAGTTAGAATTTTTATCTTCTTCTTCTTCTTTTTTCCCCGTCCATTTGACCTGCTAACCGATTTGACCTGCTAACCGTGACAGCAGCAAATTGTAAGGATTTTTACTTGGCTAATTCTTGTCTGAACACCACACACACCCACGCATACTCACAGTGTCTCTTTGACCCGCTTTCTTTGTTCTGTGCCTTAAAGCCGTCGGTTGCCATTGTAAACCCTTTTTGGCTTTCATTATCAATTCTTCGTTGAAAACCTCCGGTAGGTCACTTCTACATCTCAAAATTTTCAGTTTCAATATCAGTTATGTTACTGCAATAGTGAGTTAGCATTTATTTTTATTTGTTCTGTAAATTGATTCGTTGTACAACGTATAGGGGCCCAACAAGCGCTTGATGTATTATTTCCCTTTCATGAATAGTTCCTTTTGCCGTAGATGTTCTTCAGCAGTATATATATTAACTTACACACATACACACTCACACCCATAAATATTATTATTTGTCCATAATTGATTTGAATCTATTTTCCTTCATTCAATCATGCTCTCGGGGGATTTCAGATCCACCTTTTTAAAAATTTTCAATGGTTTCTCTCAGTCAAGCTATGATGCTGTACTAGTTCTGCATATAGTGCCCTGGCATAGGTTTTATTATCTGAGCTTATGGAGATTGTAAGCAGTTTAGATTATTTAATATACTTATTTCAGATTGCACAAGAATACCCTGTTTTACAAATAATTCTTTAGGAAAACTTTTGTTGGATTAATCGTAACATTCTAAGTTATTATGTGAACTGTAGGAGCATGATTGTTTTTATATATCCTGTAAAGTCAGAAGTGTAGTATGCTTGCGGAAGATGTAAATTCTTGGTGGATGTTTCTGCTTAATGATCATGAAGTGCTGTTACAGTAAATTTTCCAGTTGAAGTTAGTATTACACGCATTCCCTTTTGTTTTATCTTTTTATAATCAAGTCGAATCTATCATATTTGATAATGAAGGATCATATTGGGGGTTGATTTTGTATTCGTTGATTCAGGGGCTGGAAACTTTTGCACATGATTCGTTTTCTGAGCTCCACTTTCCATTGATAAAATTTGAGAACCACCAGGTATGTTTGTCCTTTGTAAACCAAAAGGCATTATGTAGCTGATTTCATTTATTCAATTACAATATAAAGATCAGACTCCACATTTATTTCAACTGCAATTGATGTCGCCTATCAAAAATCCACAATAAGAACAACAAACTCCAGGTCCTAATTTGTCAAGTCAGTAAATGAGAAATGATCTTAATAATTAGTAGACCAACGAGTGTGTGTTGAAGGCTGTGTCAAGACTGACAGAAATCATAGAGATTGACGAAGATTATGAGTTAACATAATTATGTATTTAGTATATTTAGGTTGATTGCATATATCATATTTAGATTGATACCATATTTGTATATGGTAATACTCTTCCTATATAATACAAGGAACCCCTCAAGGAAAGATGATTCAGTAGTGCTAGCACAGGATGATCAAAATGGTCAAGAAAAGCCAATCTACTATGCTAGTAGAATTCTCAAAGAAGCTGAAGCTAGATACACTAAAGCGTCAAAAGTTTGTCAGGCTGTAACTTTGTTTGGTATTATGATACTTTGGAAGTTTAGCCTGACAAGTCGTCAATACTATCATTTTTTATCGTAATTATTTCTAGAATAAAAAACAACTATGTCAGATCTCTTCAGTACTTCCAAGTATTTTTTAAGTCTCATCATGGCATGTGTTTCATTAATGTTCCGCAGAAGGGAATGAGGGAAGCCGGCTTGGGGAACACACTGTGAGGTCTCATGGGGTAACAGTTGCAAGGACACACATGCATGACTGGTTGATACTGATACTACTTGGAGTGATTTTAGTCATTCTTAATGTAATCCATCCATTTTATCGCTTCATTGGGGAAGATATGATGTCTGATCTCAAGTATCCCCTGAAGGACAACACAGTTCCTATATGGCTTATACCTGTAAGTTCATACCTTAATTGCTGATACAAAACCTGACTTATTTCTTCTTTATTAAAGCCATTAATGGAATACATTGTGTTAATTTTATTATAATCTCCTTAGATATATGCAGTGCTGTTTCCAATAGCAGTTTTTCTACTCTTCTATATTCGTTGAAGAGATGTCTACGATCTTCATCATGCCATATTAGGTGAATAATATTTTTAGATCTGCAATTTTTTTATTAGGATTTGTACCAATTAACGAAATCAAAGTGAATGATGTTGACATTCTCTCATACTATGAAGCTGTTTGTGTTAGCAGGGATTCTATTCTCTGTCTTGATAACGGCTGTTCCCATTCGAAGCTACTATTGCTAGATCTTTTTCATTAAAGACAGTATTATGCCTAACTAAATTGACTGTTTTTCCAGGCCTATGATCAATGGGGAAATGTTGTCTGCCATGGTGACAAAAGTGTCATAAGGGAAGGGCATAAGAGTTTTCCTAGTGCGCATACTTCATGTAAGCAGGAAATATCAATTATCGGACTGTTAATATTTTCAATAAGATTATATTACCTGTTGACAGTTTTGGGATATTCAGTGGGGAAAGCGGACAGTCTCAATATTTTCACCAATATTAAAGCCCTCTGGAAAATGGTTCATACAACCTACAGACAAGTTTGAACTGATGAAATGTCTCTGCCAAAAGCAACATCTCAACTCTCTCAACATCCTTACATTTTTTGTTAACAAATGTTTCCTGAAGCATCCTCTAGCCTTTCAGAGTTTCACCCATCCCTACTTTTCATAGGTTCAATCGTAATGTTTATCATATCTTATTTAACCTTTCCTGCTCCATCCTATTTTTTTACACAGATCTTTTACTTGTAAACAAACTTCGTTCTATTTGCTAGTTCCATGTAATAGCACTTCTGGAATTTTTTCCCTTTATTTTACAATGTTTCTTTGAGAACATTAAAGATTCAAGAGGGCAAGCCAGAACTCAGGACAACTTTCATAGCTTCTTGTTCCAAGCTTGTCAATGAATGGGCATTTACACTAAATACTCTTAATTTTTCTACGACGGGATGAAATGAATATGCAGGGTCTTTTGTGGGTCTGGGCTTCTTCTCACTGTATCTATCTGGGAAGATAAAGGTATTTGATAGGAGAGGTCATGTTGCAGAACTCAGTGTAGTTTTGCTTCCTCTACTAGTTGCATCTTTTGTTGGCATTTCTCGAGTGGATGATTATTGGCACCACTAGCAGGAGGTCTACTAGGTTTGTCAATTACATTTCGACTTTTGTTGTATTTATCAGTTGAAAGCTAATAATAACATCGAATCACAAATTTAATAGTTTTAATGGAAGTTTTCGCGCAGGTCCAGTGGTGGCCACTTTTTGCTTTTTGCAGTTCTTCCCGCCACCATATCACGTTGATGGTATCTTCTGCTGCTTTAACTCATAGTACGCGGCTGTTGTTTTTGCAACTATATTATTTGATAAAAGCTCTTGCTTAGTAGAAATGAGTGTTTTTCAATAACATAGCAATAGTTATTTCCCTGAGAGCCTGTGCATTCTCTCCTGATAGGTTGGGGGAACATATACATATTTCCGAATATTGGAGGAGTCACGCTCAAATGCAAACAATGTGCAGACCACTGTGGCCTCGGTTGAAAGCCAACAAAATGAAAGAAACAACAGTTCAGTCATAAAGATATCGTCATCTGATGATCTGAACTTACCTGCAATCGAAGATTTAGAATCTGGAAGGAGGTAGTTTTTGAGACTTTTGTATCTTGAAATCATCGGCACCTTCTAATTTTGGTAGAATACGTTTAAATACGTGCGTTGACTCATCTTATAAATTTTTCTCACTCCATGTATGTTCCTTGTAAAAGATTAGTTCTGCCATCTTCAGATGAACTTCTGCCAGCACTTGAGCACTGAGGCTATTAAAAAAGTAAGCCAGAATGCTCGTTGTACAACTCGAGGACTGTTCTCAATTCTTTGTTGTTCATTTAACTTTGGGGAGCACAGTGAGTTCTAGAGTCAGTATAAGCTGGCTAATTTTGAGTTCACCCACAATATTTTTCCCAAGGGAAAGTTTAGCATTTTTCCTTGAGCTATTGCTTGGGGTAGCAAGTTGGTCCTCTAACTTTAATTATGATTTTTCAATTAATGTACAAGATTGAAAATCGATACATACTCGAACGGAGATATGGAATCACTTTTAATTTTTGGTTATGGGTCTAAGTTGGAAAACAAAATCTAGCATGAAAAAATAAAGTTGGATAGAGGGTTAGTTGGCAATTTGTATGATATATATGGTTTATGAAATTGGCCGATTATGCAATTCCAATTGAAGTATGACAATTTACTGGCTAAGTGAATCATGCTACATGTATAATCTAGTTTAACAATCTTGGTTGACATCATATTCATCCATTTAAAAAATTATTTTTAAATCAATGGCCCAAATTTTGACACCATCATTATTGTCAGGTATGATTTTACAAATAACATAATTGTTTTTAAGTATATGGAACAAAACTCACCATTAACTATACAAGTGAATACTCATCATTAACTAGTACATTTAATTTTAATTTTAATCAAATTTAACAATTAACTTTAATAATATATTTCATGGAATCCATAACTTTTTAACTTTTATCAAAATTTACTAAAAATTTGATTTTAATCTCCACCAAATAGGGATAAAATCACAATAAATTTAAATTTCGATAACATGCTAATTTTTAATATTCTTCGACGATCATACGCAAATCAAATCTATAAATTGCTTATATCATCTCAAAACTTATTTCGAGAACTACATTTTGGGCATATCAAATAATTCAAACATATATAAAAAATAGTTAAAAATACAATTGTCAAGTATGATTGTACAAATGATATAATTATCGTTATTAATATGTACAATTCGTAATTGGCAACGTTTGAGTAGCACGTGCATGCTTCAACCAAAATATTCTACAACAAATTCTAGAAGAGTATTACTTGCAAGATTATATCTCCAATCAATCAAATATATTTATATTTTAATTTGTACAAATAATTCTCTTAGCATGTGTTTGACTGCGAATAAAATGGATTATTTAGCAAGTAAAAGTGGGGCCCTAAAAGTAATTACTTTCTTGATATCAACCCATCAAATAAAATCACAAATAATCAAATGACCGTTTTGACCCTTTAATATGATGCAAGGGGGACAAATTTCACGTTCAAACTTTGATAATGCGTAACTGTGACGTGGATCATGGCGAGGGCATAAATAATATTCGACCAATGCATAAATGCTTCTGGGTACTTAAAACGACTAAATTGTGGCACGCAATTTTTAACTCAAATTTCTCATTTCAGAGTTTCAGATTTCAATAAAATGTTATAAGGACCAAATAAGACTATGCTTATAATTTTACTAAAGCCTGACATCAAATGTTTGTAAAATGATTTCTAATATTTGTTTAAATTAACACACACGTGTGCTTCCAACGTGTAACTTCTATGTGGCATCTGAGGTCAAAATTCAAACTTTTTATGTCTGACCAAAGAAAAAATAATACAAATGAGAAATTTAAGACTTTCACGATTGACGATTTTTCAGAATTTGATAATAAAAAATATCTACCGGCTTTCTTGACCGGCTGACTATTTTCTGTCTATATATCATATTTACATTTTTGCTTCTCAGCATC
>CAIGRB010024594.1:20794-52286 GCA_903798255.1 Fraxinus quadrangulata
CTAATCTTTAATGGCATCATCTTTATAGATTATGTGAAATAAAAAAGAGAACATTGCAGATCCACTTATGAAAGGTTTGCCTAGAGATCAAATACGTTGCCTATCGAAAGGAATGAGATTAAAGCTTACTACGTAAGGATATTTGTAATGGTAATCCTACATTGTTGACTGGAGATCCCAAGATCTTGATTCAAAGGGACAACTAAGTTATGAAAATTCAATGAAACACTTAGGAAATTATTTCCTAACTCATTCTTATGTATTAAAAGTACTTTCTGCTGAATGTTTAAAGGTTAAAATGCTCTTTTAATGATTCCTATATCTTGATTAAGTCAAGTGGAGTATGACATAATACTCTTAATAGGAGGTCACCTATGTAAGTGTGAAGTGAGTCCGCTTCAATGAGAATGCTCGAGGCTACAATTTTCTAAACACTTATAAAACTCAAGGTTGGTTCAGGGCCAAAATGAACCAAGTCATGAGAACTATGAACGAATTAAGGAAGACATCTATGTGAGTATTGTTGTCTTAACTTACACTAACGACTGAATGGTTTAAGATATCACGTTCACCAATTAGTCGAGTAAGTTCGATAGTATTTCAATAAGGGAGGTTCAAAACCGGAAGCTACCTTACCTGATGTAGTGTTTTTCCCCTCACTCTACAATACATCATAATTTCACATTGCATATGCATGTTTCAAATTTCTATTTATGTGGGAGATTGTTGAAAATTAGTTTAGAAGATTGGAAATTTTGGTTAAGTGTCAAAACAAAAAATTTGGAAAAATAACTTTTGTGTCAACTTCGGTCAAATATTTGGACTTGATCTGATGGTCAAAGTACAAAAATAAATAGACCAACTTGTTCTACTCGTCGAGTAGATCGTCGTGATATATTTGAAATTTCAAAACCAATTTCGGATGAATGAGAAATTACGGTTCAAAGTTGGGAAGAAAATAGGTGAAGCTATCTGAAAAATTGACTATGGATGTTGCTAGCTTATGGATGGACTGTCGCTCGAGCGACAAGCTAGTGACAAGTTAACAAAAAAGTCTCTATTTTTATAGCTCCAGCGAGGCGATAGCGACAAGCTAGCGACAGTGAATGGTGTGACCTTTGGCAAGTGTTGTTGAGCTTGGAGCTTGGAGCTTAGTCACGCTCTTGCGGATTAAACTTTGTTTATTTGATTACATAAACAATCATCTTTCTCTATCATATACACCCGGATCAACATTTAGTACATAATAAAGGCCGTAGACTGTGAAGAACAAATTTATTTTAGATAGAAATAAATTAACGTAATTATTTAACTTGATGTGTGGAGGTTAACACATCAAATTTAAGAGCGATACATAACTTTAAATAATTGTCTGTTGAAATTTCTCGTTAATGATCAAGTGACGACCCTCCTTAAATTTAGACACTAGCTCTGGACTTTATTCTTGTCTGAATTGCTGATGAATATGTCAAGAGTACTTACGTCTTATAAATAAATAAATAAAGAACAATAAAATCACGGGTACTAGCCCACGAGTGCTCTGACTATCCCTTCATGACTACGTTTTTCATTTTTGTTAGACTCGTGCTATTGTACAGTTTAGACACATTCCATAGTGTAGTAATCCACCAGCATGAAGTACTATATTCGTAACGCTAGTTCCATAGCTTTTACATGTTAACTTTCAACTATAAGAAACTAGTGGTCATTGAATGTCGACAAATACTTTGGCGCATTTGAGCACAACACGCTTGATGTCTACTTACAATAATGACATACTAATTGTCGTTGTATTAATATATTAACCATAAAAAATTATGGTCATTGAATATTTACAATATTTTTGAACAACTTGTGTTCTTAACTACTGGTTATGTTGTTGAATTTCAATAAATATTTTAATGGCATTTTTTTATGTTTGGTTCCAGTGCAACGACGTAATAAAAATCTTCGTTGTATTAGTTTTTGAAAGACATCTCATTGAATATCTTTATATCATTGTTGATTATTTTGAAGGGATCATTTGTCTTCGACTTGCAAATATTTCACGTTGCAAATATAGCAGGTCTGGTTCTGGTCCATGGCCACTGGTATAAAGGGGCCCTCAAACTTTTGAAAGCCCAAAACAATTATTAGTTGTGAAATTTCTTACACTAAATATTTTCATGAAGATAAGGTTCTCTCTATCCAATAATGTCTTTTAATTTTTATTTCGATTCCTGCTTTTGAATTTTTTATTCTTAAATATAAGATTCTGGACAATAAATGATAGTCACTATCATACTTCACTGATTTTCCAATACCCTTTATATTTTATTTCTTGAGCATGAAAATGAATTCTCGAACGAATCAAATAGTGAGTACCATAGTATACTGTTTCTCATTACAAGAAACTGTTTGGGCCGGCCATGTTTGATACTAATACGCTTGTAAAAAAATTTGTGTAGAGACTAAAAAAAATAATGTGAAGGAACCTAATGATTACTTATCGGATAGAGCTTCAAAATTTTCATGAGCAGCCTTGAAAGAATTAGTTAAAATTATGATGAAGCAACTTCAATATAAAAATTATATTCACTCATGATATAATTGGATGGTTTGCTTATAATAATTGAAAAAGACTTCTTAATTCACCTAAGCTAAAACAAACTGCAGCTCCACATTAACACCCAAGCGTCTAATGAACATCATTTTTTTTTCCTTTTCACTATATAAAGTCACACTTCATCTCTTCCAAAAGTAAGACAATTCTATACTTTTACAATGTTGCTCGGTATTTTCTTTTAACTCAGATCCTATTTTCCTTACGTTTATTGTCTCTTCCACATACATAATATCTTTCCACTACTGACTGATTTGTGTATCGAATTGCACGCGACCACCTTCTCACTATCCAAGAAGCTGTCACTTGCATCTAACGTTTTGTTCATGTGTGCAAGAATCGTACACTTGTACGAAAGTGGAATTGAGATCTGTTGATTATGTATCTCTTCGAATTTCGAGAACAACATTTAGAACTGAAGGATGGAGGCAAGGAAGAAAGTAGGAGAGCGACCGAGACGACTTGAGTCAAAGATTTATGACGTTTTGGAATCTTGGTTCATATATGGCAACCATTTTAGACGTTAAATTTTATTCGATGAGTTGGATAGCTAAATTGGAACGAAAGGACATTCCAAGCAAGGTCCAAATCATCTAGATGTAATTGCAGCATATTTTTTTCAGTCTAAAAGAAGCTTTCACATTGTATATCTAGAAACATGAAATGACTTGTCCTTGCGGCTATTGGCACAAATGAAAAATATTGTGTCCAATGATTGTGTTCGTGGCATCCTCTTATTCTGATAGACAGTCAAACAAATATTTTCTCTCTCCTCAACAGTCAAATTTATTAAAGTAAGAGACAAAGTACTTATTCCACCAGACGAGTTAATCTGATGCCTTTTCTTATCCTGTCAAACTTGCAAGAGGAAAACTGGTTTAGCTTTACATTTTTCGCGACCTTTATGAAGTCATATCTTTTCATGTATTGGTGCTGAGCACGAGTTTTGGTGACAACTAAATAACATTAACGATAGATTCATTTAACTTCAATGTCACATGATCCATTTAGTTAGATCTGTCAAGCATGGTCATTAGAATAATATTCTAACATCACTAGTACTGTATAGCATTATTCAAAGAAAGAAGTATACATAATGGAATACTTGAAACATTTTCATCTTTACTGGATTTCAGGTTTCAATGTTTTTTTTTTCTTTTCTTTTTAAATAAAACTATAATAATCCGTTTAAAATAAATTTTGACTTAATAATAGTTCAGTTTCAATTTAATGAGGATCTAGTTTTTAGAAAGCTGAAAGGTTGGGAATCGTTTTCTCTATTATTTTGTAGTTTGTAGCTCAATTGAGTAATAAAAATTTAAGTGATTGTAAGTCATTGATTATAAGAAATGGAATGAGCGGATAATAACTAAGTAATATTTATAAATCTTATAAAATACGTAGATAAAAAGTATATGTGACCAGATATGATTAAGGATGTGTTTAAATCACATTATTTTGGAATAATGTATTTCGGAATAATAGATTGATGGAAAATGTGTGGTTGAAAAAGAAAGAAAATTTATTGATGTGATGAAAAATATTATTTTATTGAAGAATGTGTGATTAAAAATGAGTAGGAGAATGAAAATGAAAATTTTAATGTGGTTCAAATGGTGGCTAAATTATAATCGTTTCTCAAACATGTCCTTAACAAGATATCTCTACTATCAATGATTTTGACAAATAAATTTGATAAATAATGTTAACCACTAATTTAAGTTAATCTAACCATCAATCTATCGAAACTTTTATTTTTATTGAGACGTGTCTCGTATAGTGATTTTAAAATATTTTAATAGATTTAGACCGTTAAATTAACTTAATTAAAGACTATAATTATTTGTAAAATTCAGAAAGAAGATCCGCTTAACTAAAGAGAGAAAATATGGACAGAGAAGAAGAAAATCAAAGAATAAAAGAACAAAAAGACTAGTAGTTCGACACCATTTCCAAATGAAGAGATAGATGCTACCACTAATGACTTGACTTCCATAAAGGGAAATGCCTTAAGAATTTTGTGCCATTGTCCACTTCTTAAACATCGGATAATACTTACTCCATGTGGCATGCAACTTGCTATTGATTCCATTATTTTCAAATAGACAGCTTCATTTTGCTCTCTGTGATCTAAAAACAGAGAAAAGACAACCATCTCAAATGTGTTGGTGAATATGTCCTTGAGCGAAAGTAATGCCTTCCGATGAATACATGTGCAATTGACTAATTGTTACAATATTCCGTGCATTGAAACCCATGATTATCGATTTAGAGGCATTTGTCATTGAATTTTATGATTTACCAGTGTCGTTAGATAATATTATTTGATCTCAAATCATAGACTCACATCACTCTTTAAGTAAAAAATCATAAAGCTGAAGCCCCAACTGCTACGCGAAACCATCTTGATCATGCACGCAGATGCAATCTTGTAAAAGATTCTGAAATAATTGGAAGACGACCTAAAAAGAGAGGAATAATAATAAAGTATCCATAATCATAATTGTGTTGTTTGGTTAGAGTTAGGTTAATTGAAAACTAAATTAGATACTTAGTACTCGTGGTACCATCCACTTGCGTAATCAAAATTAATAACAAATTTTTGACGATGTTGTTGGGCATTAAGTTATTCTAGCTTAATTTGAATTCTTTCCGTTTTTATTTTCTTTTTCAGCAGATCTACTTGTTTTTCATAATTTCATTGATGGGGAACAAAGCGAAACAAGTGACTAGTGATACATTTCAATGATTAATACCGACATGGATGACGAAGACATGTTTGTAGGAGGAAATATCTTCAATATGCAACAAGTTGTTGATGAAGACATGGTTGTGGGATATTTATTAGCCATGCAAAGATTTAAAAACGACGGGACATGATGCACTTGCCGAATTTGATGAGGATGACTTGTCTTTGAGATTAACTTGGGAATCAATTCTATCGATCTTCCAATAATCTGGTGTAGAATTAGATAAAGGAGTCTAGCCCTTGAGATTATTATAGGGATTACCGGGCAATTGCTTGAAAAATCATAATAGTGAAAACTCCACTAATCATCAACAAGAAATGGAGATGCCTTTGAAAACTTCCTTGTTCAATTTCAAGACTTTGGTTAGAAAATCGGTCATTCAACCCGAGGAAATAGCAACCAATGAAGAAGAGAATGTAGAGAACGAAAATTTAATCACAAAGGAAGCAAATGAATAAGTGACATTCGATGAGGTTGGAACTATCATAGAATTTCTGACTTCATTGTTTGTCCTAATATTGATTTTGTGATTAAAGTCGATTAGGAGGTAGAAGTTTTCATAGTCAAGTTCGAAATAAGTCATAATATTTTGAGAAGGGCAAATTGAAGGTTTGAAGATCAATGAAGAGCGAGGCAAAGTCAACCTACACAAACTAAGACATCAAATGCCTACTCACAGCACAGTAAATCAGTGTTAAAAAAGGACATACTATAGAGCTATAAACAAGCTCTTATTGGGAGGCAATTCAATTTTCTAATATTTTTATTTATTTAACTTTTATGATATAGTGTGTTAGGATTACATTCAATATTTAGGCACGTAAAAATTATTGATTTGTGTTTTTAAGTATTCTTATAGTAAGGGTAGTATTCCTAGCATCACAACTATGCCAGATTTCTTCTCATCCCACACTAGCTATTAGTAAAAGATTAGTTTTAACTCCCGTGTGATTATATTGGTAAGAAATTGTCCTTACTATTTTCAAGTATGGTTGAAACATGTTGTAAAACGAACACGGGAAAGAAAAGAAGGATACAAGATCAATTGCTAGAAAAGTGCATAGTCATATATATGGCGAGTATTACTAACATTTCTTCAAGCACATTTTGCACACACATTGAGAACAATGTGTACTTTAAGCAGTGTTCTAAAAAGCATAAAGCGTGATTGGACGTGAAGGCGAAGTTTCGAGTTTTACGAATTTAAACGAGCTTAGGAAAAGCCTAGGTGTAAAAAAAAAAATTTCTTATTTTTAATGTTATTTAAAAATTTTAATCATTCTAAAAAATTATTTAATAATTATAATGAAACATACCAAATGTTTAAAATTGTAAAATACTATATTTATTTAATAATTCATATAATTAGTTAATTATACAATTTTCAAGTTTTTAAAATGCAAGAATTAGACTAATTTTATACTTTCATTTTTCAACTAAATAAGTCATACTTTGTAGGAACTTTTTAGGAACTTTATATATGCTTTCGGAGTTTTCAAAAAAAAATAATGATTCTCAAAATCATAATTACATAATGTAGATAATACTGCAGTTTAAATCTTATTTAACCTTTTATTAAATAAAGTCATTTTTTTACTTTTGTACATATAAAGTCTTTTAAAAACTAGAAGTTAAATTCAAATAAAAGGTTTTTTAAAAAATAAAAAAATAAAAAAACTAAGAAATTATAAAAAAAATAAGAAAAAAAATTAATAAAGAGCGCATAGGGAAAATGAAAGAGTGGAAGGAAAAAATCTAACCGTTTGGGAATTAGGGGCAAAAAAAAAAAGGCTAAGCGCGACGTGGGATGTTTTGTTTGAGCTTCGAACCTTGGTGATGCCTAGACGAGTTTTTAAGAAATCGGATTTTAAATTTAGGGGTGTAATTAGTTAAGTTTATAATATTTGTTTCTTTGTGTGATATACTTGGCAACTGTTCCAAAACTCATTGGTGATTTTGATCCAGTAGGTAGACGATACTGTAAATAAGTAATAAAGTAGATGTGAATTTGAGTATCAATCTCACGAGGACTAAATATCTAATCGAGTTTTCGTTAACCTAACTCTAATCGAACAACACAATTATGATTAAATGGATTTTTTTATATCAATTACCTAAAACTAACTAACATAAATATTAATCTAACTAATTGGTTGGGAAGTGCTTATGAGTATATATTCCAATTAATGGTAAAGCACTAGGACCCAAATCCCTCTACATTCTTTCTTCTTAATATCAATTTCATAATTTGACAATATTTTATTAGGACTTGAATATCAATATTCTTATTTTATTTAATAATCTCTTCCTAATAGAATTAAACGTAACCTTACATATGACTCGAAATACCCCTATATTGAATGTAAACATATGAAAATGCATTAAATTACAAGAAAATTAATTAGATCATGCAAAGCATAGACAATTATCCCTAACGTACATATGACTTCACAATTATTGCTATTTGTGCTAAATTCCTATTCATTCTTCCGAATGTCGATAGAAATCATATTTAATTAATTAGTGGTCAATTAATTGAAAAATATTAAACCGTGACTATCATTCAAACCAAACCAAAGTGTTAAATCCAAAATTTAATACAAAAATATCAAAATATAGGGTTCATTATTATCCTAGTATCTATACAACTAATCAACTGCCATAAGATTATAGAAACACATATCACCCATAATTAAAGGCTGAAAAAGAAATATGGAAAACGATATTGAATCTTGAATTCCTTTAATGGTTATTGAATTATTTCCTTGATATCTTTATCTTCTAAAGAGATAAAATATGGATTGTGAAGAAGAAAAGCAAGGAATAGAAGAATACAAAGGCTAGTAGTTGGACACTATTTCCAAATAAAGAAATAGATGCTACACCACATCCGTCACCACTAACGACTGCCTTCCATAAAGGGAAATGCCTAAGAATTTTGTGCCATTGTCTACTTCTTGATTCCATTATTTTCCCTCGCGAAAGTGCTGCCTTCCAATGAATAAATGAATGTAATCAACAGGAATGTTACAAGATTACGTGAATTGAAACCCCTGATTTTCTACCCTAGAGATATTTGTTATTGAATTTTTATGGTTTACCACTTTTGTTAGGATTATTCGAGCCCAAAATATAGACACAGACATCGTTTTCTAAGTAAAAAAAATAAATCTTAAACTCCATCTTGATCATGCACGCAGATGCAATATTGTAAAAGATTCTAAAATAGTTGGAAGATGAGGTAAGACGAGAAGAGGAGGAATATATGTAAAGCCATGGGGAGATGACAGGTGGAAGATACGAGTCCACACCGCCCCACTGTTGTGCGCTGTGTTTGGGGATTATAAAGCAACAAAATGAAAATGATAAGGCATATTCTGCTATCTTCTCCACGGTTCCATCCTTCCCACTTGCAATAATATAATAGTATGTATATTTTACATGCATATATACTTAATCTGATATATCTTTTCCTCAACCTTGAACAAGTTCCATTGTGATCTCACATTTGCCTGTTTAAATTTAGGATTCAAGCAAGAAGGAAAAAATAAAAATAATAAATAATAATATATATTTCCGTAACTTGTGAAAAGCACAAGTTAATGCGAGTATTAGCAACTTTTGTGCATAGAAGAAAAATGTAATCTATCCAGATGGGAACTAAAAATTTATTTACAAAGTAACGGTGACTTGAAAAAATTATTTACATTTCTTTCGATGGTTAATTTTTTCCATTTTTATAACTTCATTTTTTCAAGAATACTGTTGTCTCCTGCTTCTCACTTCTTGAGCTTTGTAACCTACATGGAAGCAGATTGTTTTCGGTAGATTTCAGATCGGATGCAGCAAAAATAAGATAATATTATTAGCGCTCGCTGGTCAATTCAGTTGAATGCCAAGAACTTTAACATCAAATATCCATTAATTCACAAAAAATATGTCCCTATTTGGTAAGGATTAAAATCTCGATCTTAACATAAATCGAACTCAACAATTAATTAAATTATATATGTCATGAGATCTAAAACTTTTCAATTATACAATTCATCAACTTTTATCAAAATTTACTAAAAATCTGATTTTAATCTCCACTTAGGTTACAATTCCAATGTATGTGATGTTAAATGATAGATTAAATGAAAGATGGAATTAAATAAATAATTTAATTTCACCTATCATTCAATATCACATTATCATCATCTAAATTAGGATCGTAATTCTAGTGGAACTAAATAACATTACTTTCTAATAAATGGAATGATCCATGTCACTCATAAAATATTCTAAAGAATAATAAAGCCTTAGCCTTTCTTCTAAAGAAAACAAGAAAAACCCTAACCTAAATAATTAATAAAAAATTAATAATGATGATAATAATAATAAATAAATAAATAAAAACTAGTACACAAGGGCTGCATCTAGACAAGGAGCAGTGATTAAATTGATCTTCTGGAATATGTTACAAAGTCGTGGAATGTGCTTAATCATCAGCTTCCAGCACCAGCAGCATAAATAAAATGATTCGTGCTGCATCAAAATTCCTGTATAAGGTTCTTATTCTAAATTCTAACTCTCCAACAATCAAACTTTTCCTACATGCATACGCAGTTACTTATGCCAAGATATATTTTACAGTAATCACCCAACAAATCAAGTGTTTCCGAAAGAGTATATTTGTCTAACTTGTACCTTTTCGCTAATCATCAAATCAATTTGCTTTTAGATTGGTTAAGCATGATTAATCAAGTGTTTTTAAAGGACCCTATTTTAAACAGACATCAACACACAGTTCTGCCCTATATATAGAGGACTTAGAGAAACCCTGAAATCACACATACTCATGTTCTCATTAGTGCCTTCTCTTGTTTCCCTGTTCCTCGCTCTCCTACAATACAGTCACCCCAGCCCGCCCAACAGATCCCCAACTTTCTTAGTGTTTTCTTGAAATTAAGATAACAGGATGAAGTGGTATTGGTGATGAGTTGACAGAAGATAGAGAGCACAGATGATGAGAATACAATAAGTCTGCATGTATCTCACTCTTTGTGCTCTCTATTCTTCTGTCATCACCTTCTTCCCTCACCCTGTTCTTTTAATCTTCTTCTGATTTTTCCTAAACGACACACCGTCAAGACCATTACCTTGGCCACATAAACAGACTTTTAGTCTTCAACACGTCCCTTGCGTGTATAGTCTGACAAGTGTACAATAAGCGGTGTGGAGACTTGCACATAGATCTTTAATTCATCGCTACGATACCAAGTTTAACCGCCTTGTCTGAAAGCTAGACGAGATGGTTCAAGGTCGACTTAGTATTTTATTAATTCCCTTTCTTGTCATCGAATAGTGTCAAGCTTATATCTGTATATTTTAAGAGTGGAAGGCAGTGAGAGGCGTTGTTGACAGAAGATAGAGAGCACAGATGATGAAGTAGATGAATGAGGCCTGCATCTTACTCCTTTGTGCTCTTTATTTTTCTGTCAGCGCCCTCAACCCCCTCTTCCATTAATGCATTTTGCATTTTTCTCCAAATTCATGCTAATTCTTTAAGCCAAGTAGAAAGTTACATTTTTTGTGTTGTTTTTTAGAGATGGAATTCATAAACTGTTATTATCTATTACAGCACAGAGAAAAATAAAATAAAATTTGACCACGTGCAATTTTTGCTATCTCCTAGATTAATTTCTCTTCACCCTCATTATCCTATATAATTATCTTCTCAATTTGCTCCCTGCTGTAGTTCTTTCCAGTAAAGAGGAGGTTGTGGTTGCAACATTTTCTTGTATGACATTTTGAAAAATTCTTTGAAGAAGGTTTTAATACCACTACCTTGGCAGCAAAGGGCTCAAAAGCCAGATAAAAATTCTGTTAAACTAAGGAGGCTTTCTTTATCTCAATTGTTTTCAAAACAAAATTAATACTCTTGTTTAGGCCATGGTGTGATTAAAATCAGATTTTTAATATACTTTAACAAAAGTGGATAAAATGTGCGATGGAAAAGTTGTGGATCCCCATGAAATATGTGATTAAAATTGATTTTTTATTTTAACTTAAATTAAGATCTAGATTTTAACCCCTATGAAAAATGGGCTTTGTAGTATGCAGGAGCATTAATTTAATTAATGCATATATGTCAATTTTATATGTAATACATGTATTTGAAAAATCCATATAACATGGACATGTATATGTTCTTGTTTGATAAAAAATTACTAAAATTTTATAACTTCCAAAGTTATTAAAGTTTAACCACACATCTGGATCCACAATTTTTATTACTTTTATTCGAAACATGTAGTTCTTTGTTTTTACATATTTTGACATTTTGAAGGATGGCTCGTATTAATCTTATCATTTATATACCGTCTTTATCAAAGATCTAACACTTTTTCACTTTTCACAATTATGTGACAATAAGACTTAAACTCAAGTCTTTTCCATGATGTTATGCCATGTAATATTTCCTTTCAATATTTACATAGTTGTCCAGAAGGGATAAAATTCATTTATTTGTATTTAGTAGTAAAAATTTAAACCTTGATAAAACGATGAAATTTCATCCTATTTGTCTCAAACAATTAATCCAAATTAAAAATCTTTAACAAATTAAAGATTATTACTTAGTGATCACTATTTTTCATTTTTAATTTGTTTCTTTCAGTTAAAAGACTTCCCATTCTTATTTCCATTTCTGGCTAGGGAATAGTATCGAGCTCATATAGGTATATTTTAAGAATGGAAGGCAGTGAGAGTGTTGTTGACAGAAGATAGAGAGCACAGATGATGAAGTGCATGAATTAGGCCCGCATCTCACTCCTTTGTGCTCTCTATTCTTCTGTCATCACACTCAACCCCCTCTTCCATTAATGCATATTTCTTCAAATTCATGCTAATGCCTCATGCCAAGTAGATGTTACGTTTGTGTGTGGTTTTATAGAGATGAAATTCATAAATTGTTGTTATCTATTACAGCACAGAGAAAAATATAATAAAATTTTGCCGCTTGCAATCTTTGGCATCACCTTGATTAATTTATCTTCGCCCTCATTATCCTATATAATTATCTTCTTATCAATTTTCTCTCTGCTAGTCTTTATTTTGCTGTAGTTCTTTCCACTGAAGAGGAGGTTGGGGCTGCAACATTTTCTTCTATGGCATTTCGAAGAATTCTTTGATGAAGGTTCTAATATCACTACCTGGGAAGCATAGGGCTCAAAAACCAGATAAAGACCTTGAATATTCATTTTCTTGTGGTTTATTTAAAAATATTCATTGCTTGGTTAGAAAACTGCTTTCAACAGAGCTCTCTCTCTCTCTCAGAGCAATAAACCCCAATAGGGTTTTGTGGGATCTTAAGGGGTATGTTTCTATTAGAATACAGATTATCGAAGTAATTGAAGAATTCTAATTAAAGTGCACATAAAAAAAATTCAATTTGAAATGTTATTGGAGTCCTATATTAAATTGAAGTTCTATGTTGGAAGCTCATTGGGAGTTGAAAATTGGTACTGGATTTGAAGAAGAGTTTGGAATGAAGAAAACAACTTGAAGCGAAAATAAATAAATAAATAAATAAATGGGGGCAAAATGCCCCGCGCCCCTGTTCGGTATTTTGCCCCGAGCGCAGCGGCGCACCTATATCTGTTCCGAATTTTTTGCATTTTTCTTTCCTTTTTCGTTTTGGACTCAATTTTTTGGTATCTTATTTCATACGCCCCTGTTCAGTATTTTGCCCCGGGCACAGCGGCGCCACCTGTATCTGTTCCGAATTTTTTGCATTTTTCTCTCCTTTTTCATTTTGGACTCTATTTTTTGATATCCTATTTCATCAACAACTCTATTAGAAGGCTCTTCTATACAATTTTATGGTGTGAGAATATAGTGAGAAAAATGATTACTAGCTTTTATAATCATTGTAATGTTTTTTCATCTTTATTATTTGTGGTGAATAAAATTTCCTAATTCGCCTGTCATATTTTCTTGTCTCTTTTATTCTTTTACTTATCATCAAATACTTCATTATTGGGCCATATAATTTTTAACATCTCAATTCGGTGGTTAATTTCATATCAAGTGGTATCAAACAATACATAATCCTTGAATTCCCATCAGAAATTCTGGGTACAATTAACACAACGGTTTCCTATTGTAATATATATTCTCTTGATGATTCTTTGTGAGTCTTAAGAGTTGTATTCGGTATGCAATGTTTATTAGTGAGAAAATCTAGAGAAAGTGTGAGCCCAATACGAATATAGGTTCAGTCGGAACAGAACTTCAATAAAATTCTGTTTGATTTTTGATTTATTTACTGAATGATTATACTTGTGGAATGTTATTAAAAGATCTTGACACAAGAATAAATCCAAACAAATTTGTGAACATTGACAAGAACTTTGTTAATGTAAATCAAATTAAAATTTTAAGATAATATGTGGAATAATTATGAGATCACTTAAGATTAAGCCACTTTGAAAGTTTATAATAACAAATTTTATCTGTATCTTGTGATAGATAAAAAGTGTTATCAGATTCTAATAATAGTCGATGAAATGTGTGATTTAAAGTTGATAAAAACTACGGGTCTCATGCATTGTTAAATTGAAATTTAACAAGTTGAAAATTTTATCAAAAATGCACTAAACTGATTAGAGGTTGAATTTATATGATTTGAAACATTTGGTTCTTTAGATTGTTACATATTTTGGCATTTTGAAGGAAGATTCATATTAATTTATCATTTAAAGCCTTTATTGTCAGATAAAAGGCATATTTATTTAATTAATTACTTTTATAATCTTTGACACACCTTTTTTCATGTATATATATGAAAAATCTTGCACTTTCACAATTTTTCGCAAGTATACCACGACAAGATTTGTCTTTACATGATATTATACCATGTAAATTATTTCATTTCAATTTTTACGTTGTTGTCCTGCAGAAGGATTCATTATTTATTTAGTACTGAAACTTTGAACTTTGATAAAAGGATAAATTTTATCCTATTTGTCCTAAACAATTAATCCGAACTAAAATTCTTTAACAAATTAAAAATTATTACTTAGTGATCAATAAATTTCTCTCATTTTTATTTTTTTTTATGTTAAAGTACTTCCCATTATTATACGTCAAGAAACTATCGTCTTTACTTACATGGCAAAGAAATGGATGGCATTCACCTCCACCACCTCCGGTTCCTTTCGGACCACCTCCACCAGCACCAGGCATATGCACCTCCACCACCTCCGAATCCTTTTGCACCACCTCCATCACCGCCACCAGCACCAGGCATGTATGCACCTTCACCACCTGGTCCACTCCTCCAACTCGAGTTCCTTTACCACCTGGACCACCCCCTCATGCAACACTTCCTGGATCATTAACTCCCCCACCGCTGGTGTACATAGATCTTCCTGGACCACCTGGTCCTCCTCCCCCACCGTATTATCCACATCAAAAGCCTCCTCCGTGGAAACTCCCTCCACCGCCTTACTAGTGGCCATTCCAAATGCACTAGAAATACGTATTATCATTCCTGAATTTGTCAACAAGTACACTTGAATGGCCATGAAAGTTCATTTGAGTGTATCCTGAATTTTCCAAACGGTCATTCCAAACTAAAGTTTCCCTCTTTTCTTGGGCAGAACCACTAATTGTATCAGGTTTTTCCTCACTTGAATTAGAAGAGGTAAGTCCCAACCGTGTGACCTAACCAACCGACTCCTGTAACTTTCTTTCTTAAATGCATCTCCCATTTTGTTGTCACAAATGTATTTTGAAGTAAAAGTTTCCAAGGCACAAAATTATCAGTAAGCACAGAATATCAACACTTGGAGATAAAAATGTATCATACAAATGATATTACTAAATTTCCCCCATTTTGTAAATACCAAGGCGGTCCTTCAACCAAGCAAAAGATAGGATAATGCAAAGATATTATATATAAAAGCAAGTCTGCATTTTTTATTAGTACATGTTTAAATTGAGACCACAAAGTTCACTTGAACATCTGGTTTGAATGCTGATGCTTTAACCATCGATCTTGCAACTCCTTGTGTGCACACAGTCCCTCTGAGGTTTTCTTCGCTGAAATTATTGATTCAATTTTTTATCAATAATGGTTATTCGAAGAATCTTTCTTATATAAATGCGATGCTCCTCGAAATATTATTCTACAAGGCAATCAGAATAAGTGTCCAGCTTTGTCATTCTCTCAGACAAGTTCATTATGATTTGGAAAATTCCCGTCAAATATTCTCCGCCTTGCTTCCATTGCCTGCAGTATCCGCAAGAAATAATCTAGTCATTAGCGTAATTAATTTTTCTAGCCAAAAAATTTTATGTTCTTAACCACAACTTTGCTCAAGAAAGATGCAAACTTAGCCCATTTTATCCCAAGTGAATTGGACATTACGATTAACAAAATTGTAACCTTTTATTTTTTTTAGTACTATTCAGTTCTGACTAATCCGTCTAATAAAACTTGCAACAATAAATGTGTCCAGAAACCAAAAGAGTAGCAACGACAGGAAAAAAAAATAAAAAATCATTAGAAGAAGGGACATTTGAATGGGAACCTGCTTTTCCCAATTTGTGAGATATTTATAAGGGCAAGAAAGAAAGCTTGCACTGTTGCTCCAGCCACCAATCCACTCCAGAGGCCTTCCCCTTTCAAGTGCAAAACAAATCCTAGGAGTAACGTCATGGGAATTCCAACAATGTAATATGCTCCAAGATTGACATAGGCCCCGATATTCTGCCACTCGCAACCTCTAGCTACTCCTGCAGCAAACAAGAAATGACTTGCCTGATGAGAAGACTCGATTTGCTATAAGGGAAAATTGTCTTGTTCTTTTGTACCTGATATAGTAGAGATATATCGGGAATTTGGCAATCTACTATCACAGATTCACACTAAAAATTTTCAAATTTAATAAAGAGACGTGGGAAGATTACCAGAAAGAACTGCTTGTAAGCTGTCCATGATGATAGATAGGCAAAGAAAAGGACTCATTGACATAATTACGACATCCATTTCATTGATAAATGCATATCCTATTATATAGTGGCTAAAGAGTACAATAGTGCTTGCTATAACGAACTCTGAGACCGACAGAACCAGCACGGCAAAGACAGCAACGCGACCTGCCCGTGTTTTCCCAGCTCCAAGTTCATTCGATACACGAGTGCTACAAGAAAATATTAATAATCTAGTTATGGTCTAGATACAAATCATATAGTAGTTATACCAGATTAAAGAGATTAAGATCAAACCTTGAAGCAGCACCAAAAGAATATTGCAGCAGATAGTGCAGGGAAGTAATTGTCAAGCTGCCCATATAGAAAAGTAAACTCCAAATTAAACATACACTGATATCTGTGTAACATCAAGAATATGTTTTGGTACTGGACAATATAATTGACAATATCTAGCTTCAATAATGTTCAACACTGTCCAATCTGCCTTAAAAAACGTGCCTAAAATGTACAGGAAATAGGCATGCCATATGGATAGCACGGACGTCTCCAGCTATGGATTTGGCAACAGTCCACCAAGCAGTATCACTACCTCAAATGACCACCACTCTAAGCTACACATTTGAATTGCGAAATAACAGAAACTTAGAAAAGCTCATAAGAGTAAAAGGTAAAAAGAGTAAAATGGTCTGCCCGTTTAAAAGTTAAAGATGACAGAAATTACCAAACCATCACAGCAGAGGATTGCGTATTGAAAGAATTTCCCAATAGTTAAGAAAAAAACCTTTGACAATGAAGCCCGGGTTATCTCACACACCGAAGAATATTTCACATAAAGACCAAGCAAGATTACATTCACCATATACGAAAAACAAATAGCAAGGGATGCTCCAGCATTTCCTAGCTTTAGCTTGAATATTCGATCCCAGTAAATAGGTAAATGGAAGCATACAGATGCAAGCGAACTCAGTAACATTGGAAGAATCAAACTCTGAATCTGCAAGTAGCGAACCAGAGACTGAAGAATAGCATAAGGGAACAGTTAAGGGATGAGCCACATTGAGAATCTGCCAGCTTCGACTGAGATTAAAGGGTCTTGGCCAATCAATATCAATATCTTGTCTGTATATATCCATTAACAACAATATTGGTAAATACACAAGAGACATTATAGAACCATAAGTAAAAGTTCCAACCCTTCGATATTGCTCTGCTCCATATGCCTGTCCACACAGAGTTTCCAAAGCACCAGATATACCAAACTGCATGGAAGATTTGTGATCTGAGTATGCAAAGAACTAGCTTTTGCATTGTACATCGAATGCCTTAAATCATAGCATATGGAAAGCTAATCAAATGAACGACTTGCAGCAATCATGGGCAGAATCAAAATTTGAGACAAGAAGAAGGACCTTACAACGACACTGAATCCAGTAACATTTGTAAAAGTAGCAGCAATAGAGGCACTGGATAATTCAAGTTCCCCTAGATGCCCCAACATCATCATCGCTACAACCCGAACAGGTGCTGAATAAATATCACCACTATCATCGGCAATGCTATGCTATTCACCTGATTCAGCTTTCCTGCAAATGTCCCCCACGAATATTCCCTGTTTTCTTCAAGAAGTGGCTCTTCTGATTCCATTACGTAGTATAAGATTTTATATTGAGTGTTATTTTTCTTGTATCAAAATCCCAAATGCATGCAGAAAGAGGTAAATAAGCGTGGAGTAATTGTGTTGGAAGAGAACAAGACCAAGTTTAACATTTTTTCAACCGAACCCGTAGACCCCACTCAATTCAATCAATATTCAATAACAAATCCTATCTCAACCAACTCCCAACTCCCACAAGAGGAGTAATTTTTTTCTAGTATCTAGTTGTGATGCATTTTTTATTCATTAGAAAATTTGAGTGTCAATTAATTTTGCGCTATATATCATTAGTGTTAGATAACATTATTTTGCCAACAATCCTAAAGTCCTATTCCCACTCAATTTTCCCTCAAGTTTGCACCCCTGTATTCTTACCCATCAATTTCATATGGCCAATTATTGGATTGCTCGTCCGTAAAATGTAGTCTTCCTATGTTGTTTCTTTGACATTTTGTTTAGTTTAATAAATGGACTCTATCAATTAT
Organism: Fraxinus quadrangulata; assembly: GCA_903798255.1. NCBI lineage: Eukaryota > Viridiplantae > Streptophyta > Magnoliopsida > Lamiales > Oleaceae > Fraxinus > Fraxinus quadrangulata. The sequence continues at coordinate 39,269 of CAIGRB010024594.1, forward strand.
TGTTGATGCTTTCTACTTCAGCGGCATTTGCAGAAGAAAATTTACATCTTTGTTTCAGAGTGAGAGGGTATAGTTTACAAATTATATTGTTTATATATCCTAGAGCAATAGTTATAAAAATGGTTGCAGTGAATTTATACAAATTATTTTGATATTAGTGAATACTTATAATGTGGTGTATCAAACAAAAGTGGTGATAGTGTATTTTTTTAAACTCCACGTCATTATATAAAGACCCTGTTTGGTCTAGATTAAAATTTATTTAAAATTTCAAAAAATAAAGTCAACAATTAATTGTAACTACACAAAAACTTTTAAATCAAACACATAGTATCAGAATCTAATAAAAATATAATTTTAATCTACACCAAACATGACTAAATAATTGGTCAAAAGCTGCTGACAAAAGAAAAGCATCTCTTACAATCACAATCAAGCAAAATGAAATTCACCATAACCTCCCTTATTGGGGAATAAAGTTACAAGATCCACAACTAACATTGATAAGAAGTGATAAATATTTTGGAGCAATTGCAATTACAACCGCGAACCCAAATACGTGACAAGAAACCTACCATAGATTAAAATCAACACAATAATCTGTGATTCACATCCATTCAGCAAATTCTTATTTACCATAAAATGTAGATATGGACAATCAGCATGTTTTAATATTATCTGGTTTACCTCAACTTTCATTATACATGACAATTGACATCATCTCCTAAAGACAATCCAAGTCAGCATTTGGTAAAATGCCCAAGAACAAACAAGTAGGAGTTACAAGAGTACTCGTACACAGCAGCAACATATACAATACTCAAACTAAAAGGACACATCATTGCCGATACCAATGCACAAAACATTATTAGAGGACATACCGGCTACAACCCCAAAGAAAACTATGAATTTGAACATTCACTATGCATAAACTAAATGAACTCCACCTCAGTTTTTGTGCTGCAGTCTTCCACTTTCTGCACCAGCATATGGATCGATGGTAACATTTATGACAGTAGGTCTTCGTGCTGAAAAAGATTCAGCAAGCGCCATTTTAAGTTCATCTGGGGTTCCAGCAAGATAACCCTTTCCTCCAAAAGCTTCAAGGAGAACATGATACACTGCGCCAGGGACAAAAGAAGTAGGTGCTGGGTCGTCCTTGTAAGGACCCGTTATTTCGTCAGGGTTCCTCCTGTCACCACCATAAACTCCACCATTGTTGAAGACTACAACCACCACAGGCAACTGATATCGAACCAAAGTCTACAAAAGTACAAACAAGTATATTATGGCAGGAGAGTTACTTCCACTCAGGGTGGTATATAGTGGAGCATGTCTATTTTGTAAAAAGTTCAAGTGAAACAGTGATCAATATTTCAATGAAAGCAGAGGCCAAACCAGGATCAGACTTGGGTAAAGCCCCCACCACATAACCCCTCCAACCCAAAAAAAATACGATCACATAAATGAAGGAAATATGCCATATCATGATTCAAAGTGTAGGCAAAAATTAAATAGCTCTACTATTTCAATTTTCAGCCTTGAAAGGGAAGGAGATGCATAAATGAAATTAGTGCAAGTTGGGGAGAGGAAAACAGAGAAATGGGATAGAGATAAATTCTGTGATCACCTCGAAACTCAAACAGAACTAAACATGATTGAGAGAATTACATGCACATATGCACGAGTACTTTTTTTATATTTAAGAGGACTACTATGACTTGTAATAATAACCATCCACAATTGTATGAATCTAAAGAGAGATAATAATCTCAAATGAAAAACAAGTTAACATAACAAATAAATTCTCAAATTACAGTTAGATGATAAATAACAAGAAAGAAATGTGGCATTAAACAAATCAGGAATAATCAAGGATATATGAAGTAACAAAAGCCAACAATGTAGCACCTTAGAAAACAAAACATATGGTGTGAAGAAATAAAAGAATTGTTAATAATCAACATGGTCCAAGAAATCATGATTAAAATGCTTAGACTGATGACTGGAGAAGTTTTAAAGAGTACAATCCCAGTTAAATAACTTGGACAGAAAAAAGATAAAAAAATTCTTTGCAGTTACAGTTAAGTCTAAAAATTGTAACCGGCAATTTCCCAAGTCAAAATCATATTTTAGTTGAATTGTATTATGAATTAATCAAGTTGTAATCAAAGTCAAAATAGGTTTAGTAAAGTCCAAGTTATTGTAAAAAAATGGTCTGGGGTTGATAGAATCTAAAATGAAGTCAAAGAAATCCAAGAAAAAGATCAAAATTTGATCTTGAAGAAGTTGATATCGAGAAAAACACTTTTTCGCTAGCCTACCGGCCAGCAGGCACTCAAGTGACAAAAGTAGAACCTCTGTCACTGGCCTAGCACTCGAGCAGCAGGTCGAGGACCATGTTACTTGTTTTGCTTCAAACTCTTGATTTTGAGTACCTTTTCATCCCAAAAACTTTCCCCTATATATATTAGACCCCATGAACGTCTCAAAGTAGGTTGAATTATAATTATTCCATAGAGATCATTCATTTGAAGATCCAAAACACTCATTGATTTCAAAACTCAACCACAATATTATTTGATTCATAGATTCATCCAAACTTAGATTTGTTGATCGAGTTATAAACCTTCATATTAAACCACAAATCAAAACACACAAGATCATTGATCAAACACAGAAACCTACCTTCACCAACTAGCCTTCAGAGTTCTAAAGTTTTGGGAAGAACCGCTTGGAGTTTCTGCATGGAAGAAGGTACACAGGAGATAAACTATACCAGGAGTCGGGAGTTAGTGTAAGGAGCAAGCTGTCCAAGAGGGATAAGGTGATTACAAAAAAAGGTAAGAGGGAAGAGTTAGTCGGGTTTGGACCATGTTGTAAGTCTCATTGTTTACAGTGAATTGTTAGTCTACAAATCCTTTGCGAAGGGTTTCCTTCGTGATTATATCGGTGTTATTTACTGCTTCGATTTACAAAATGTGGTATTCAAATTTAGGATAAATTGATTTGGTTGACCTAATCATCTTAAAACAATTAAAAAGTAACTTGCTGCATTTAATTACTCTTATTCCGCTCCGCGTTAGGTTCTAAATTCGATTAAGAACTTTACAGTTACCAATAAGAAAATAGTGATCTTGAAAATGAGTAACCTAAATTACGGGACATAAGATAGTTATTACACTGCATTAATCACCACAAAAGATCTACAGAGTAACAATCTTTAACTCTCTGACTTTGGCATGAGAGGAAAATGTTAAACAGAAGTGTTTCGAATGGGAGGGAAATTGCAGTGGAAGTGGAAGAAAATATAAAACTTAAACGAGAAAAAAACACTTTGAACTCTATTTCCTGTACACTTTCTGTTCATCATAAAAAGGAACAACATTGCAAGTGATAGCAGTAAAGCACAAAACATAGTTACCAAAAACATAGTGTTGTTATAGAATAGGACAGGTCACAGTAAGATGCAGCAGAGACAGGAAAACAAAGAAAAATATTGCAATCTAATGAAGGTAACATACCTTGACTTCCATTGCACTGAACCCAAATCCCGAGTCACCTTCAACAGCCACAACTAGCCGATCAGGTGATGCCACTGCAGCAGCAATGCAGTATCCAAGACCAACCCCCATTGTCCCCCAAGTCCCTGCATCCAACCTCGTTCTAGGCTCTGTCTGAACCAGTACAGAGCGACCAACGTCCATGGTAATAGCTCCTTCAGAAACTAGTATGGGAGCAGGACTGCCCATCCCCAATATGGCATCCCTAATAATCTTCATTGGCGTCAAAAAATTGAAGGGCACTACCTCCTTTGCAAGCTGCACCTCCATTTTCGCCACATTATCCTTAACTTTATTCTTTATTGCCTCGATCCAAGGATGAGTCTTCCCCAAACAAAACGGACCATCCTTGATCTCCTTATGTAACTTCTCCAATACATCTTTTGCATCCCCTAATATGCCCAAAGCTGGCTTTCTCAACTCAATTTTGTCCTTATATACATTAACAAGTATAAACTTCACATCCTTCGACCACTTGGGTGGCTCCCCAAAATGCAACAACCAGTTAAGCCGAGCACCAACCACCAATGCCACGTCACATGTTCCAATAGCCAGTGACCTGGCAACAGTGGCTGCTAGCTGGTGGTCATCTGAAAGCAACCCCTTTCCCATAGGGGTAGGCAAAAATGGAATTCCAGTGCTCTCCACTAGTTTCCTCAATGCATTTTCAGCTCTAGCATATGCTGCCCCCTTTCCAAACACAATCAAAGGCCTCTGAGCTTTCCTTAACAATTTAACTGCCTTTTGGATTTCTGAATCATTAATCCTTGGCTTTTCAAGTAGCTTTTTGTTTCTTTCGTCCTCAGCTTGGATAATTAATCTCTCGGCCTCAGATTCCGAAATTGTTTGGTGAAGAATATCCGTCGGGAGGTCCAAGTAAGTTCCATCGGGCCGTCTGGCAACAGACCAATCAATGACGCTGAAAACAGAGGCGGGAATTCGAGTAATATCGGTAGCTTTGGCTGAGAATTTCAAGAAGGGTTTAACTGCAGCAATTTGATCGAGCTCCTGGAAGTCACCACGACCAGTGAAACTCTGATCGGAGGATCCGGAAATCATGACCATAGGCCAGGCATTAGCAACTGCGTTGGAAAGTCCGGCGAGGCCGTGTACACAACCAGGCCCCGACACAGTAAGGAGCAACCCAGGGTGGCCGATGAGATACCCATAGGCTGAGGTTGCATATCCCGCAGAGTGCTCGTTGTGAAAAGCAATAAACCGGACCCCTAAAGCTAAGGCGCGATTCGCGAGTGACGTAACAGGGATACCCACAACCCCAAACATCCTATCTATGCCGGCATGCGCCAGGCACATGGCAACCAAAGTGTTCCCGTCAACCGCCAGTGATCCTGACCTTTCTTGATCGGCATCCGCCATTTGAGTGCCGCGATTTTCTTAGTAAATCAAATAATTGCAACAGTGAAAAGAGAATATGGTAGATGGAGTTTTGCTATGGTAACATTCCCTTTGACATAGGGGATGACCAAATGGCCACGTGTGGATGACCAAATGGGGATATGGTAGATGGAGTTTTGCTATGGTAGCATTCCCGGGAATGATCAAATGGCCTTCAACCCTTACGTTAACGTAGCAAAACTCACGGTAGATGGCGATTTGACCATTCCAATTCTAGATAATTTTGACTGATTTGACCGTTATGTCAGCAAATTTTATTCTACAGGGATGGGTCAATCCGAATTTTTCTAAATCTGGGGTCAATGAGAACTTGCGCCAAAACTTGGAGGACCAAATATCAAACCTCAAAGTTTTGGTGTATCACTATTACTTCTAACCAAAACCCTCCTCCTCGTATTACGACTTACGACATTACAATCAGCCGTTTTCATTAGGTCGTCGTCTCCTCCTCTCTCTCTCTCTCTCTCTCTCTCACACTGTATGCGTGTGCATTTTTCTGTAAATACATTTTTTGACGCTTGTATTTGTTGTTAGTATTCATGATTTTTACATAAATCTCACCACAGTAGGAAAGGATTGATTTTCCAGGAAATTCTGGGTACATGAACTCGAAATAATGAGTTTATATACATAGGTACATACAAGTTGCTCCGTCATTTTTGGGATTCATTTGATTTCATGAAGCAATTAGGGTTTTGTTTGATTTTTTACCTTTATGAAGTCTATTTTCATAACTACTGCTGCATTTGTAGTAAAAGCGAGAAAAGTACACAACAGTTGATTTGTTCAATGTGAAATTTAGATTTATTTAGCTAACCCATTAACCATTGAATCTTTTGGGTTTAAAAAATGCTTTAATTTTAAAAAAGAAGCTGAAACTTTGGCAGCTGAGAATATATGTAACTGTATAGACGCTTTATTCTTTAATGAGTATTGGTTCATTGTTTTTATATATTTCTTGCAGTTGAGAATAGAAGAGGCAAAAGAAAATGATAAAAAGGAGATTTTACAGGCTGGAACATGATAACAGGGATGCTCCCTCTGATTCATCATCTTCTTCTGACTCCGAAGTAGAGGCAGAGGTTGAGACAACAGAGGAAACAGAAGATGAAGAAAATGAGGTTGCAGAATCGAGAGAGAACAATGAAGCTTCCTCTTCTTCTGGTATTTATATATCAGTAGTTATGCAATTTTCTTGCCATTTATTGTCAAAGTTTTGGGAATATTGTGTTTTTGTATATTTCTTGAGACGAAACTTCAAGGTAGCTTCTTTACGTAAATTATTGAATTTTCTGCCTTTAAAATTAATCCATAATTACTCATCTGGTAGTGAAAATCTGTTTCTTGGTAGTATTCCATAAGCATTTTGTGTTGTAATGCACGTTTATTGATCACATAATTTTTCTTGACAATTGTTGAAAATCAGATTGGTTAGTTTTTGAATTTCCACATGACTTAATTCATAGATTATATTACAGTGAATTCATTTGTCTTCTCTTCGTCTTTCAGGATATGAAAGTGAGGATAGTTCAGTAAATGAAGTTAATCTTGATTCATCAGGTATTTAACTTTGTTCTTTGAAAGATTCAGTTTTTGGGATATTTTTCTGAACAGGGTTTATAATCTATTGAACTTCACATGAGACTAAATTTAGGATTGGTAAATACACTAATGCAAATTTGTTTGGCATAAATGAATGGGCCATTTCTTGATTTTGTGTTCTGGTTATATACCATTAGTCTACTGTGCTCTGTCTTTGCACTATCATCATTACACAGTGCGGTTTTGAACACTGAGATACTTCAAATTGTACTGTTTCTGCTTTTGTGTATATTTTGTGAATCCCACTTATGTGATGGTAGAAAAGCTTCATTGGTATTTATGTTCTCCTCTCGTGATGAAACCAACACACTATACACATCAAATCCAAAATAGCCTAACTCCTGGTCAAAAACGTTCCAACTGTCAATCCAAAAACCAATTAACAGTCCAATCTTTCTATATTAAACTTGGTTCCTGTCCTTTTCGACTTCTTTGTCCAGGGTTAATAGAGCTCTTTAGTCACTTAAGCTCGCGTAACTTTCTATCTGACTCTCTCTCTCTCTCTCTCTCTCTCTCTCTCTCTGGTATCTCCCCTCTGTTCATATCAAGATGTTTGTCAATAACCCGTTCTTTGAATAAAAAACGAAAGCCATTTGTATAGAAATTTTGTGCAGGATTTTAGAGTCGTTGAATCTAAGTTCAACTTGAACCATGTGCTTCTTGCATTAATACTTATTCCATCTTGATCCTGTAAGTTCCAGTTTTCTTCCTCAAGGAATTTTGTATCTCTGAGACAGATTTTTGGTTCTGGTAAAGTAATGATACTATTTGCGCATCTTATATTACTCAAGAGCCTCAGAGTTGCTTCAATAATTTATTTTAATGCATTGGCTTTTGTACAGATATTGCTTGCAATTTTAGTGGCCTGCATGGAAGCATTATTATAATATTTAATAAAATTACATCGTTGTTCAGGTTTGTCATATGTTTGCAAGTTGCAGCTTGATTCAGATCTCTAGAAAAATGGGTGTAGCCTCAATTTTCTTTTCTTGGAAATTGTGTATTTTTTTATTTCCATGAATCCATGTGGCTGCAAATCTTCTGATGATGTGGAAGTTTATTTGGTTCAGTAAAAAATTGTGTTGATTCTAAAATATACATTAAATAAGAAAAATAAGAACTTGTTGTCCTTGAAGATATGGCCTGTCATGGAGTGGTGTACAATGGCATAAGGATTCATATACTTTTTCCAAAACTTTGTGACTAGCCTTGACTAGTTCAGTTGTTCTATATTGCTTCTGACAACTTCAGGTTCGATTATATGCCTCTTCCTGGCACAATAGAGCCATGCGAGCCCCGTGTAGCATGTACAATGCTCTGAAACTTCTCTAAGAAATTATTGCTTGTTAGAGATATTCTTCAAATGTTTAGCCTTCTGTCCTGCATATGCTGCTGCCATTCTTATAGTTCAACAACATTATTTTTTGCAGGTTTACCAACAAGCGATGACGATATCACAACTCAAAAGCACATGCAAATCATCACTGAAAGTCATCCAAGTGGCAAAGGCAATGCTGAACCTGTCAATACCGAGCACGGTCAAAAAAAGGATGAAATCCCATTGAATGCAGCAGACTGTGTCTTAAAACTAAAATCAGTTTTCAAGTGCAGGCTATGCCCTAGGATCGTATGCTTGTCAGAGGAGACTCTAAAGGCGCATCTCACCTCCAAGGCAATTATTCACTTAGAGAGTTTTTTTCTTTTCTATGCGATATTTGATAATATTTATCCTCAGTGCATTATATATATATATGGCCTCCCTTAACATTCTATTATGTGGACAAGCATCCAAAGTGTCTGTTGAGAATACTGGATACTCCTGCCCATGATTGACTAGCAAGAATAAAAATTTAATGGCTAAAATCCCCTTCTTTGGCTTTTATCCAAAATAATCCTTTTGCTTCTTGAAATATTTGGCTTCTTAAAGGTGTTCTTTTGTGTGTGTGTGTGTGTGATTTTTTTCTCGACATTTTAGGGGTTTTGTGAATTTAGATTCCCAAGTTTTGTCAGGTCTACTTATATTACATCGAAGGTGCTTAGGCATAAATAAGCAACAATATGCGTGTTCCTTTGTTTCATTCTCATGAATATAATGAACTAATATCTGATTGTCGTGCTTCAGGATAGTTTTTATGTCAATATAAAGCTCTGAAGCCTCTAGTGGCTGCAATTTCATGTCTTGCTTCTCTATTCAATTAAAGTATCTAGCGTGTTTTTGACTCATTCACATGCTCAAAATGACATCTCTTACAGAAACTTCGTTTTGTGTCCTTCACAGAGACATGCCCGTTCTGAAAAATTACTGAGGGAAGGGAGGCTCAAGCTAATGCTCAACAGCGATGGACAGATTGAGGGAGAGGCTCATTCTGAGATGCACGATGCAACTACAGTTTCAGGAGAGGTATCTTATCCTGCTTCTGGGAGCTCACTAAGCGCCTGTATGAGCTCCATTTTTGGCTAAAAATGCATTTTGGTGAATAGTAGATTAAGGGAGAATGTGTCGTTAAAAATTAAAGAAAAGTTCTAAGTTTGCGTATAATATTATTTTATTGAAGAATATGTGGTTGAAAAGAAATAAAATGTATTTTGAAAATAATAAGGATCAAACAAGGGGGGCTAAAGGCTGAATGGAAAAGTTTCATGATAAACTACTTGACCTGATTAAATTTGTTTCTCCATGACATGGTAGGAGAAGCCAACCAAGTTCAAGAAGAAAGCCAAAGGAGAACGGAAACAGAAGAAAAGATTAAGGAAGGTAACATGCATCATGCTACCTTCTCGAGCTGATATTTAGTTATGAAAGTTATGCCAAATAGGGCTTAACCTATAGTGAACTGCAGAAGGAAGCATCAAGGTTGGAGAAAGGAAGCTCGAGAGAGTACCAGGGAAAGAAGAACCGAAAAAATGGTAGTTGAAGAAAACAATATTCTGTCACTTATTGTCTTCAAGGCAATAATGAAGATCCAAAATGTGGCTAGAAATCCATGAGCACAAACTTCTGTTTGCAGCAGTTGACATTTTTCCAATTTTGACTAAACCACATGGTGGAAAAAAACCAAAAAAAAAAAAAAAAANAGTTCAATCATAATCATTAGTTAACTTAAAAAAAAAAAAGGCACAGGAAAAACAGTTTTCGTACAATGTATTTTTTATTTTATTTTTTTATTTTCCTTGGGCAACCAAGTTTTCTGTTATGATCCTTCCAGACTAGCTAAATGATTCACTTTGAAACTTATTTTGAATAACATCTGATTTAAACTGAGTATATTGTTCGATTAGAATCAAATCTTCTGTGCAGGGAGCTTTTCATTGATTAGTGCCATATTGTGCAAACCACCACTGCTCGGGACTAACAGAAAGATTTTAATGGTCTTACAAACCAGGATGAAACCCCAATTGATGATATACAGACGCTATAGCATTAGTTTTTCATGATGTCATCATAAAGTTTGTGATCTATAACAGTTGCCAAAAGTATTTTCTGCGGTACCAATACAAAAAAGGCCTAATTTGGAACGGCAGACTACATTATAAAAGGCCCACTTTTAACAACTGGAAAAAGTGCGTCAAAGTTGATTCAGCTTGCAGTCATGGCTTCATTTAAGATTCAAGTTGAGAGCTAAAAAAACCGTTCATAAAGAAGACAACCCTAAGTTGATAGCCGAGCATACTTCGAAGGCCAACCAATGCCTAGAAAATTTAGTCATCAGAATTATGGTTGTCCATCATTATTGGGCGAAGGCAGTTGTTCTTCACCAGTAGCACTCTCAGGTAGAGGGTCTTGGTCTCCACTTTCATTGTTTTCAGGGTAAAAGTTAATGGGAAATTTAGTTACCCTAGGTTTGTCAGTTAATATGTTCCTTTGGATCCTATCAATCAAGATCTTTTGTGGAGGCTCTTCTCTCAGCTGTTCAGCATCATAATCATTGTTGACATAGTAGCCCACACGAACAAATTCTTGACCCATATAAGAGCAGGTCAAGAGAAGCACTGTCACTCCAATTATATCTTCTTCACGGATCTTCGAAGGATCTGGAGCATCTGCCTGTTATCAATCCCACAAAATGTAAAATTTCAACAAGTATATATAATAACAGTGAATTGCAAAATCATTTTTCAACAGAACTTGCTTTACCTGCAGAACAAAACGATAATTTCCCACATTGACTGGTCCAACAAGAACACTTTCTAATAGTTGGTCATAAGTTTCATCCTCAGCAGATCCAACATAGATGAGTTTCCATTCCAAATCTGCATATGCACTTCAACAATTACAAACTGGGAAAAATATTGTATTTTACTTTGTCCAACCAAAGCTAGATTAGAAAGCAGACCCATCTGTGCGGAGGTAAAAATAAAAAAATAAACAGAGTATTCATGGAAATGAACATAAATAGATTAAATGCATTAAAATACAATAGAGAAGATAGTGCAAAACATGATAATGAACTGTGCAGTCTTGGCCGCTAGTTTGTGATAAGAGGTCAAATCATAAACAAGCAAGTTTTCACTTGGCTAGGGCTATTGCTAGTACAAGACACTACAACCAGCACAGACATGAACACAAAAATGGCTCCCCCACCCATACCCAAGAGCGTGTGCGCACAATTACAGAGGGTTTCTCGCTTTTGATTCCAAGAGACAATAGTTCTTTACGTTTCCAAGCATGCCACTCAATGGTTTCAATTTTCTCTCAAACAATCACCAAAAACCTACTGAGGTCAAAGAAAAAGAAAGGAATAAAATATATCTCCCATATTGGTAAACTTTGCTACCACCAATGGAAAAGTTAACACGAATATGAATATCATAGACATCCTTTAGAATTATAAATGTTCTCATTAACCCTCAAAACCATGCTTTTTTATTTCATACTTTATTAATTTTCTCTTAATAGATCTACATATTAATTAAAGATATTTCTTAATATAGTAAACTTCAGGTTGAATTAGTTTTTCTCAATGCCGTTGTTTAGTTTTTCAGGTCTTGTCAGAGAGCTTTTAATAAGCCGAGCATCCCTTGATGGAAGGAAATGCTAATGATTTTGTAATATTATCTAAGGAATCATATATTTAATCGGAGCATGATTTGTCCAATCCATGTATTTAATGCGCCAATCTTGTATGCACACGTGTAATATAGAGACTAGTTAACTTATACGCACACATTAATATAACACTACAAGCCAAAACAATAGGATTCTAATCTCAGTGACAATCTGTGGTTGCAATCTAGCACTTTCTCGAACCTTACTTTTGTAAATATCTTTCCAAATTTATACAAGGGAAAAGCGCATTATGTCATAAATAAAACAAATGAAGTACTGACACTGACTAGTGAAAATGCCCATTGGAGCACAAATCCCCCATCACATGAGCACATAAAAAATAACTAACTAGAAACCTCAAAGACAGTTCTCCCGATTGATCACCGGGTCCTCAAAGCCCCCTTCAAAAGATTCATTAGTCTATCTTATACATTCAAAACGTCCGGACACTAGGTGTAATACTCAGAACCAGAGTTTTATCCTTTTCATGCATGAAACATTCGAAAGGCATATTAAATAAATTTTCTCACATCCCAATTATGGAAGCCCAGAGAGCAATGTCAATTGTTGAATCCAGTGCACCACAATCGATCTTCAAGAACAAGAAATGATACATCAACCTTGAATCATACTAAATATAGAGCTGAATAAAAGCATATTTTCTGAATGCAAAGGGAAATCATGAAAATTGAATTAATATTTAATATCAAAAGCCCTAGAATACAGCTGTCATTATTACTTTAAAAACACATTTTAGTTTAGCTAAATTATTTACTAATTGAAAAGGAAATTAATTCATTAAGCACCAAACACAACAAAAATCCAATACCGCACATCTTCAAATGATAAAATAACACTTCGAATTCAACTAAAAAATAGCAAATAAAACCAAAAATAAAACAATCGAAGGAAATATAAGATTAAATGAGAAGCAAGAAAGTACCGTCTTTAAGAGGAGAAACACATTCGTAGGAGATTTCGAACTGGAAGGGGCTCAAAAACGACGCCGGATTATCCAATACCGCGACGTTAGTAATGTTAACTGCACTCATTGTACCAGAATCGATGGTGGGGGATTTGAAGTATTTACGGAATTGTTAAGGAACGAATCAAATGAAATCGTACAAAATACGAAATTCATAGAAATGGGAAACTTTTTGAAAATTGAGAAGAAGAATATGAAGAAAAACAAAATATTTGGGACGATAAATGCATAGCTTTTGGGGTTTTCGCTTTGCTTGTGTTATGCACAGAGCGGTTTTTATATTGGTGACCGGCTACATTTGTAGCAACCGGATATATCCGGTTCTTCAATTTGGCGGGAGTTTGCTTTGATTGGGCCAATTGATAAAGTTGTTCGGCCCATTTGTGGACACAATAATGACAGTTT
>CAIGRB010024630.1:3279-31456 GCA_903798255.1 Fraxinus quadrangulata
AAAGAGAAATCTGAGAAAAATATGCCGATTCCCGATGAGCCCACGTCGAAAACGGTGGCAGATTCTTCGCAGTCTGCGGCAACTCCGGCGACCGGAGATTTGGAGAATCAGACGCTGGGAAGAGGTACCGGAGTTTCGAACATCGTAGGACGGTGGAAGAGAGAGGATCTTCTCAAGAGAGGGTCCTTGGGTTTGCGAGGCTTCGGTTTGCTTTTTTCATTGCTGGCTTTCATTATAATGGCTAGTAATAAGCATGGGGATTGGAAGGAATTTGGTAAATATGAGGAATACAGGTACCATAATGTTTATTTATTCTGTTGTACAATACAATTTTATTTTCTTGGGTGAGCTTTGATCAAGAATCAAGATTTTTATTTGGTGTTTTCTTGAATGTGGTTCTCATTACAGGTATGTATTGGCAATAGCAATTCTGTCATCATTGTACACTGGATTACAGATTTTGAGGCAGATTCAAGAACTCTCCACCGGTCGAGATATGATTTCGCCGAAGAATATGTTGGTTGTGGACTTTTTTGGGGATCAGGTAGGTGGATTTTATAATTAATTTGATGAATTTCTTGGATTTTCTGCAATTATGTTTAGATTTTTCAAATTATAAACCATAATGAGGGAGTTGCAATAAACTATTGTGTGATTGAGCTAATAAATCTTGTGCCAAAAATTACTCCCTACAAATTCATGAAACTTTGTGTTAGATTTCTAACATAATTTGGGATTATAAAATCTTAAAAGTAGAAATTAGAAAATTTAATCCTAATTTTAACCTGCATTATATGGTTTTATGCAACTCAAATTTTGAGCAACTTGGCTTCCTCAGTCATTATCATACCGTTGTTCTTTGTGGCTGGTTAGGATTTATTGGTGGTCAAGTTTTGACAAGAAGTGATTTGTAGGCCATCCCTGTCTGAATTTTCGTTGTATGCAACTTTAACCTCCGTTTTACTCAAGCATTTTCAGGAAAAAACATCTAGAATCATAAAACAAGAAAAAAATCAAAATGTCTCAAGAAGCTGGCTCATCATCTTAGGGCTGAGTCAGAACAATGTTCACCAACTCTTCTACAGTAATCTTGTTCAGATGTTGAAAAAGCTTTAAAATATGAGTTTCTATTGTTATATTAAAGAGTTTTGTCTCCTCACCAAGGTAGCATTGACGAGCGGGTGATCCCTGTCTTGTTTATCCAGCTAGCTTTTTTACGTGGTACTCTAATTCTATTCTATTGTTATATTAAAGTGTTTTGTCTCCTCCCCAAGGTAGCATTGACAAGCGGGTGATTCGTGTCTTGTTTATCCAGCTAACTTTTTATGTGGTACTCAAATTCGATTAGTTTTTGTAACTCGAGGGCAAAAATGTGGTTTCTGTTTCTTAGCTTATATATGCAAATGTGAAATGAATATACTAATATATTAGCATAAGGTCTATTATGCCTTTTCATCCTATATTAATAGCAATAATTTTTTTATACAAAACAATCATTAAAATCGAAATTTCTGAAATTACAGATTGTGGCATACTTATTGATATCAGCAGCTTCATCCGCGGTGCCCTTGACTAATAGAATGAGAGAGGGGGCAGATAACATATTTACAGATTCTTCTGCATCAGCAATCAGCATGGAATTCTTTGCCTTCATCTTACTTGCATTGTCGGCTATGATTTCGGGATATAAACTCTCTAACCAATCCTATATCTGATAAGCTCCTATTTGCATGAAATAATTTTATTGTTTCGCCTGTATTCTACTTCAATACACTTATACACTTGGACTCGTGTTTATAATAGAATGCTTTTCTTCCCATTTCTCATTGTATAGTTGGTGAATTAAGATCCTTTAGTGGAGAATTTTTCATGATGTTCTACACTGTAAAGGTTCTTTTATAAATAAAATGATTGCTTTCTCTCTACGCTTCTCTCTTTCCTGTGTACGTGTTGTGTTTGGACATTGTTAAGCAACTTATGAAACTGAGAAAGTTCTGGGAACTTCTCGTAGATGTGATCAATTAGTTAATTAAAGATTAAAATGGCATCCATATGGATGGGACAAAAGTTTTGGTTTATAATTCCTCTTAATATCACCTAGATGAAATATGATGCTAATGCATTATTCAAATAATTGAGAAAAAAAAAAAGAAATATTTGAAAAGAATATTTAGTTCCCTTAAGACTTTTTCTTTGTTCTGCGATTTTTTTCATGCAGCACTAGAACTTTACATGAGGCTATTGTTCTAAGCTTTACCAGCCCCAGAACAAATGAAAAAAATACACAAGAGTCCTATTATTGAACTACACAACTGATTAATAATAAATTTCTTGTACTCTAAAAAATTTGTTTTAAAGAAATTCTCACTTTAGAAAAGAGTTGAAAGAAAGTCATCATTTGGCTCTTCCTTGGCCATAGAGAGAGCAGTGTTTTCCAGCTGCATTTCATTAGAGTAGGATCCTTCCGATTTTCTGAAACCCGAGAATGCAAAACTATCTGCATCCTGCAACTTCTGAAGGGTATATGGTGCTTGATTCTTTGTTTGTAGTAGCCAGGTTGTCTGTAGTGAGTTGGGGAAATTTGTCTCATCGTTAGAATGGCTGTTCATGGCTGAAGGCCTAATGACCATAGGTGCATTGTTGCTGTTCACAGATGGTCTGGTGTAACTGCTGCTACCACGTGCTTCAGGAACATCGTGCTTGTGTTTTCCTTCGTAAGTAGTGATCACTGCCTTGTTATTGTGGGATGCTCGCTCTACTTGCTTCCTAACGGGACATCCATCATATGTGCATTTGTAGTAGCTCCTGCATCAATTCAACCACATCTCACATTAGGATTATGCTAGTGGCCGTTCAAATACAATAGTAAGGTAATTTCTTAATTTTGCTGTATCTGATAACGATATAATGCATACCTAGGATTTGGGTTGCCCCTAACCACTTTCTGTCCATATTTTCTCCATCTATAACCATCATCAAGAATATCGATATCACTTGTTGTTTGAATTACAACTCTAGGTTCACGAACGATTCTACTTCCTTGATCTGGTATGCCGTCATATTCAACGTCCCCCTTCCTGGAAAATAGGATAACAAATTTTTAAGATATTGATTTCATTTATCTTAAGGTTTTCTCGTAATTGTTTTCTTATTAAAATGATTAAGTGCTATGCTTACCATCTCTTGGCTTCTGGTTCAGTTTCATCCTCATATCTTGAGTTACTCAGGGCAGATCCTTGTTCAAAATCATCATTGCCAAAAGAAGCCGATGAATTCTCAGAGGTTGTCAGAGATTCCACCTGAGCATTGTCATGCAATTGAATCGAACTTGAAGATGATCTTCGAGTCGACTGAGGTTTGGGATGATTGTGATTTCCCTTGTATACTATTTCAGTAATATGTCCATCTAAATTTTGCTCGATTATTTTTTTCATAGGACAATTTTGAAACGAGCACTTGTAATAACTACGAGGATTTTCACTTCCCTTAACTTGCTTTTGTCCATACTTCCTCCAGTTGTATCCATCATCTGGTTTTTTCTGCTCCCTAACATAATGAAGTTGTTGAGCATGATGCATTTGACCAATCTGCATATTAGGATTGCTCTGATTGTTTGCTTGAAATCTGGGAACCTCTTGAGAAAAGCTTTGAGTTGGAGCTGATTCTGATTTCACCCCAGCTTTTATTTCTTCCTGTTGAACTATAATCATCAGCAACAATACAGTAAGAACATGTAATCATAAGATATAGCTAAAGAAGAACTGAAACATACAGATGAATTCATTCCTTCAGAAAACATAGAAGACAGAGAGCTGGAAGGTCTCGTTTCAGATGGGAAAGAAAAATCTGAGTACTTTCTGCACTCCTCTGAGGCCTGACCTCCAAAGGTCTCGGTAATAGGAGATGGAACAACCTACACAAACACATCGCCACAGAAACTTTTATTACTCATTTATCAGATCAATAAAAACTCGAAATAAGTACCTACAAGGATTAAAGGATAACGTGAAGAAGATAGATAAATAGACACGTCCCAAAAGCGTATAATACTATAAGAAGTGCTCACATTTGACGACGAAAACAGTACAGCAGAGTTGAGCAGAACAGAAGGGCTGAAACTAGGAGAAATAGGAAGATATGGAGGGGATATTGGTAAAGAATTAGGTTGAAATGACATATAATATGGAATTTCAATATCAGAAAGTCCCCAACTGAATGAAGATTTCTCCAAATTCGTGTCTTCTTTATTACCAAGAAGATCAGTGAAAGAATTCATGTATTCAGCAGAGAAAGATAAGCTGCCAGTTGCAAAGAGAATTTTGTAGAAGGAAGAGTGAAGATAGATACTATATATATAACATATTGCTTGGAATTGGATCTAAATTTAATGGTTATGTGCAAGAGTATCAATTTCTGAGAAACTAATGAAAGTTGACTTTTGACTGGAAAAAATATTGTTGGTCCAAGGTTGTGTGTTTGACTAATTCTCGACGGCTGAATCAGACAAGGACGAGCTTTGATTCTCTGTGGTTGGGTACACCAGAAGCCTTAGATTGACAATTGTTGCGCACTTATGATATTTTACTGAGTAATTTGAGTATTTATTCAAAATTGACAAGAAGTTCTAACGGTCTTATTTGGCATGACTTTTAAAAAGTCAAAATGAACTTTTAAGATAAAAAAATTATTTTTTGGCCTGTTTGGCTAGTTTTATAAAAGTGTTTCTGGTAGTTGGAAGAGCTTTTAAAGGAAGCTGGTTTAATGTGATACTCTAAAAACACTTTCGGAATAGAAAATACTTTTAAAAATTAGTTTCCAAACAAAAATTAAAATAACTTCCTAAAAACTCTTCTACAGAAGTCATACCAAACGAGCCCAAAATTTATTCAAAATTTAGTTAGAGTATTGTTCAATTCTTGATCAGTCAATTGCCCTTACAACACCACTTAGTAAAATAATTTATTAAAAACTTTTAATGAGGAAATGAAATCAAGCCCGTCATTTCTTTTTATTTTCCAGCACCTGGTGCATATTTAGCTCCTGTTTGGTGCACATTTTCAATCCAAGAATGCATTTTTTTATATGATAGGGAATATGTGGTTGAAAATGAAGGAAAAGTTATTGATGTGATGAAAAATATTATTTTATTAAAAAAATGTGTGGTTAAAATAAGTAGAAGAATGAGAACGAAAAAAAATAATGTGGCTCAAACAGGGGCTTAGTCTATAGTATTGAACGAAACCGAATAATAAGACGAATATAATTTTAACTTATTTTTATTATTTAATTCTGTCCAATGTCGTCGATTCTTGGTCTAATACATGATTACACAAGACACCTAATGTTGTCTAGTTACATCGTATCCACCATACACGACATATCATCCTATGTGATTTCTTACTCAGAATCACCAAGTGATCATATTTAAAAAGACTAGAAAACCAGTTTGTGCAATATTCTGGTATGTACATCAGATGCATGTCCAATCATTTCCAGTAATATACAAGATCAGTGGCTTAAAAGTCCAGATTATAGAGCCATCATATTTGGTACCGATTTAATCTAAATCAAAGTCAACAATTCATTTCAACCACATATTATGAGTCTCATAACTTTTCAACCACACATTTCATTAACTTCTATAAAAATCTACTAAAAAGTTGATTTTAATCCCTACCAAACATGGGCTTCCCTCGTTTGGTATTGATTTAAATCAGATTTTAATTTAACTATCAATATTAATCACATATTTATGGGGTCTCACAACTTTTCAACCATAAATTTCAATTTTTATTTTTTTATTAAAATCTACTAAAAATTTAATTTTAATCACCACCAAACAAGGTAGCCCGTTGTAGATGTTTTACACAACTATAAAACACGACCAAAAAGTCGAATGAACAAACTTTTAAAACAATGTTTTCTTATTATTTCCTAATACTATATAGTACCACCAATACATGCCAAAAAGTATTTTTAAGATCGGTCTTCCAAACGTGTCTGTAATACGAGTCTAAGACGAACCAACATTCCATTGAACCAGCACAAGTAGCTTCTCTAAGTGAAGGAGATGCTTCCTCAGGTTATAAACGTGAAGACTGTACAAAATTGCAGCCAGCGTCACCAGCAGAAACGATATCATTATCAATATCCAGAAATCCTATATAAGAACAGAGCAGAAGAAATCGAGTGAATAGGCGTGCCAATCCTCATTAGCAGTTAATTCTCTAATATGATCTTAAATGTGACATGAGTTTCCATGCTGCTTAAAATGACACATTAAGAGACATAAAGGTGAGTGTACAATCTTGATGTGTTATTATTTTGACAAATAAATATTACAGGTCTAAACAAGCATCGCTTGGTATTTGTCTCAAGAGATACACGACTTGCTTGGTAAGATCGACTGGATTGTACCGGTATTAAGAAAGAAAAGGAATTTAAGATCTTGTTGTTTATAGTGTCCAGTACTATGTATCAAACATAAGTAAAGGGATTATGGAAAGACGATACCTGTGGATTGGATATGACAATACCCATAATATAAGTCATCAAGTCCAAGAAAGACTGAAGCGAGTTTTGGACGCCGCCAACAACACAGCGATCAGATTCAGGAACATGATCCTATTTGAGTAAGCAGGGAAAATTATAACTTGAACATCTATAGGGAATATGATATAAATATATATACACACACAATACGAGCTTGTAAAAATGTGACACAAGTTCTTATTCTCCGTACCTGCATTTGTTGAATGACAGACAAGTCAAACATCCATAGTCCAAGGCGTGATACAGCCACTCCACCCATTAGCACATAAGCTGACATAATTTTCCTTTTAATCCATATTGAAGCAACACATAGCAAGAGACAGGTCCACTGCATAAAAACCAGAGAGGTACTAATTCAGAATTTTAGTGTAAGAAACAGCCAGAAACTCAACAAGAAAGTGCTGGTAATGTCAAACAAATATTCTTATCTTGGAATATGTGGAACCTAATTATTGTTCATTTATGCCCTCAACAGTGGATCGACCTAGTTCGTGTATTGGGCATTCACGTGTTTCTACTTAGTCGCATTAGTCTTCTATGTAATAGGAACTGAGGGGGGCTGTCTCCTCTGTGAGAAAAATTGCGCAATTCTCATTCTTCATTATAGCAGCAAGTGGACATTGATCTCATATTGTTAGGGATTAATCTATTACAAGTGATTCAACTTTTGGAAGATAGATAGTGATTCGTGTATTGAGTGAAGTACCTGAGACCAAATCGACCAAAGACCTGTTCGAAGTGATGAAATCTGAGATTGTAAAACGGGGTATAGAAATGTTGCTGCTATTCCTATTGTAGCGCTTATTCCACGTGCAATTCCTATTACATATGCAGGTATACCTTCCCATTCCAAAGTAGCTGTCATTAAAGTTCCAAAGCTGCAATACCAAATTATAAAGAAGAAAAACGAATTATGCACCAAAGACTAATTTCTCAGGGACAACTACAACATATTTTTGCGGATGAAAGCAGTCAGAACACCTTGCAGATGATCCCACGGCAATGTGAAAAACAGTAACACAAGGAACCAGAGTACTAGTTTCAAATTGTTCCATAGCCTGAACCATGTTTTGCACACATCTTAAATAAAAAAGTGTATACTGTAATGTTTGATACTCAGTACTAGACATAATAGGGCGTAGACAAGATTTTAACTTCTTTTTCTTCCATAAACACTGTCAAGTACTGTGTAATCCAGTTTCTAAACAAACTGTAAGGGGCTTACCTGAGTACTGTAAAATAGAGCAACGCAAGAGCTAGTCCCGGGAGCACCACGTCTTGCTCTAGGTACAGTCTCCATGCACTAATATAAGGAAGTTTCAAAAACTCCTCGATCATATTCCCTTTCGAGCTGGAGCTGCTTTCAGGCCGCTCTAAATCATTCACATCTGAAGAAATTAAGCTTTCTGTCTCAGGATATGCCGAGGTGCTTTCATTTTGATCCCTAGCTGAAGATCTTGAGACCCTCTTTTGGCTGATTTCTTTTAAGGCCGGGATCCCATTATATACAGACATTAAAAGCCAATACTGCAAGCATACGGATAATATGTTCCAGAGTGCTAGAGTCATAGCTGATGCAGTTAGAGATACAAAGCTGATAATGAAGCCAGAGACAGTGGGAGCAAACAATTTGCACGTTAAATCGATTCTTCTTAAGATTGAATTCATCTTTGTCTGTAATCCTGGAGGTTGGTCTTCGGATATAACAATCACCCTGTAATTTGATGTAACGATCATTTTTCTTGTTCGAAAAGTTTAGCCAGGTGAGGCAGTGTCACTGGGATTAATGAAATTCAAACGTCCATGTTCTTGAGTATGATGAACTTTATCGTCTATGGGTGTCAAAAAACTATGCCCCCCATCGATATACTAAGAAGCCTACGGGGATCTCTTTTTAAATTGGACCAAAACACTTTGTGGGATTTACTCTTCTAGAAGATGAACAATTATATGAACACCATTACTCTGGGGGCTAATTGATTACAATGCAGTAGGTAATTTCATCAATGAAGTATAAAAAATATTTTTAGTAAATCCGTGATAACATGAAACTCGATAATGGCAAAAATGAGTCACCATTCTCTTTCAACCAAGATGGTCCCGGCAAGAGTGGAAAGCATGCCAACAGCTCCAGAGATATTGATTAATATGATAAGCGAAATGAATGCAGTAACATTTGCAGACTTCAAGTCTGCAGGGACCAGAATTGCGATAACTGCACCTCCAGCAACCATAAACGAGAGATTTTGACTCAATAACCAAAGTTGCAGAACCTGTTGAACAAAAGATAGAAGGTTCAAAAAATAATGTAATAATTTTCTACCCAGATCGACAAATATGAGAGGTTTGAGAATTTCCATTAGGCATTTCTATCTCAAGAACCAGAATTATTTTGCTTAAATAACATCCAGAATTCTTCCCAATAAACTTATAATATGCTTACTGCGGGAAAAGAGAATCATCCTCGTCTCTCTGTAAACTATGCACGTGCATACATGCAAATAACACAGAAAAGACAAAAAGAAAATGCCAGCATTGGTGCCAAGAGCAGCAATGAGGTGCAAGAAATCTCCCACTCTTTTAAAATCAGAATTTCACTTTCGAATAATGCACTAATAAACTCAATCAAATAAATCCTTATTTCATACTGTGGACCGTTATTGACACCTTATTTTCCCCTACTTTTAAGTAATATAGGTTCATGCTCTCGTAACATAGGTTCATGCATTCTGCTTGTTCAAAATTGAATCTGCAACCTTGACTAAGCTAAAATCAAATACATCAATACAGTCGAAGTTAGTCACCCCATCTGTTTTGTGTGAATGTTAAAGGGAAGTGCAAGAAAACCTGAAGATATGACAACTTATCCACCCATTGCCCAATGATCGGCCCGAACAATGCAGTGGAGGCAGATTCTACCACTCCATACACAGCAGCAAGAAATAATGAGTCTGGCCAGACGTTGATCATGTATAAACCAACAGAGAATTCCCACATTCTGCAATTAGGACACCACAAAATAAACTGAACGTAAAGTTAAAATTGATCGAATTAATAAAATGGTTGTAACCTCAATATTGTTCGTATATGTTTGAGACAATTGATTGATAATTGAACACAAGTCCCATTGGACAGCCTTAAATTGTTCACATATTTCAAACCTTATTTTTGTAGAATAGAAGAGAATTATTGGTGAAACTTAGGTTGCTGTGCCCTATACATAGAAGAGAGGGTAGATGGTGGCATGTTGCCCTTGTCTCGGCTACTTGTATTGTTACAACACTATTTATCAGTTCCTCTCTAAACTAAACTAGTGTGTACTTCGATCTATAACTTGTGACCTGTTCAAAGCATGAATTCTGTATTAATTAATATCAATTAAACTGAAACAAAAACTTAGCACCAAAAATACCTAAGCTCAAACAAAATGAAAATAAATTTGCAAATTAAAATCAAATAAAATCCATGATAAAAAAGAAAAAATCAAGCCCAAGATACTGGAAAATTCCACTAACCTAAAGTCACTCATAAACCCCAAAAAACAGAAAGGGATACCAAAATCAATTTGCATCCTCCACAAACTGAAACCAATTCCCAATTCCAAATTTTCAAAATACTTTTTTCCTTCCATTAAACAAAAGCAAGTTAAAAGTAAATTAATGCAAATTCGGGCACAAAATATGAGAGAATGGATGAAATAACAAGAAATCTGAACGAAACCTGGCACCCCATCTGGCTAAAAAGTGGCCAACATATAGATATATAAGTAGAGAAGATGGAAACGAAGGTGTTAGCCGTTCCTCTGAAAGCTGTGGCTCATTCATATTTATGACAGTTTTCTATAATGTTTTTTCCCTTATATTTCAGAATCTTCCCTTCGGCGTTATGAGTCTGAAATTGCGTCAAATTTGTGAACTGTTTCTTGCCGACTATGATAATGGTTAACTGAACTCTGATCTTTTAATTGATACTGAAAATTCAGTTTTATTATGGTCCTGCCTGCCTGCCTGCTGGCCCTGCACCCTCACCAACTTCTATTCTTGAATCTTGGCTTTTGGGTTTACGTGGTCCAGAGCCGTCTGGATCAATAACCTATATTTTCAGTGTACTTAGCATTATTTGTTTTGCGGCGAAACATTTTATATGTACAAGTGACATGATCATATCTCAAATCTTGATTCACTCAAATCACGATATCTCGACATCTGAGGTGGTAAGAAAGAGAAATAAAGTTGATGTGCAACAACAGTGTTTCGTTTGAGTGACTTTAACTTTAAGATCTTGTGATCTGAATGAATGACCTTATCACGTGTGCACGCAAGGATGTAGTATCGAAATTTATCTCCTATCCTATGTGACAACCACAACTCATAATTGGTATGTTTGATAATAACAAAAAAATAGAATGACTAAAAAACGTTATTTTTCATTAACAATGATCATCATTGTTCTAAATGGTTCTTGTCTATTGTCTAATCACAACTTAGTTGAACAGTGAATCAAATGATTCACTAGCACTTAGATTGATGATATAACAATTTGTATCACTGGAATTGATCACCAATTGTGGTGTTTCAACCCCACGACACCTAATTTAGTATTAATCACTATTTTTTTAGAAAAAGATTTTCCGTTCCCCAAATGAGATTCAAATTCAGGTCACTAACCTAGTAAGACTTTGCTCTTACAATTTGAAATATGCCTTGATCTCAATATTGATCACTATTGATATATACATGTAAAATGAAATTACGTAAACGACCTATTGGAGTGATTTAAATTATATGATAACAAAATTTTATTTTCATTTTCTTTTTAAAAAAATATTTTTCAATAAGTTTTGATAAAATATGTAGTTAAAAAATTGATAAAAATTAAATGTTCGATAAAATGTACAATTAAAATTAACTATCGACTTTAAATTAAAATTTTATAATCTTTATAACTGAATCAATTCTAAACTTAATATCAAGGCCATCTAAGAACTATCTAACAAAACAAAACCCATGGACAAAATGACAAAACTTGACTTTTCAGCACTTTTACGAGGATTTTGTGTGCACTTAGGAATAGACAGAAAAAGCACAGATGTTTTGTATTTTGCACAAGCAAATGAGAAGATGTTTAGGTTACTATGGGGCCCAATAATGATATTTAAAATATAATTTAGTGAACCACCACTGATTATTTAATAATGTTATGAGGTGGCAAAGTCAGATCTCTGTTTCTAGGCATTATTCACGCTATGTTCTTTTTAAGGAGAATCATATGATAATTTTTTAATACGAGTGGAAATCTAAACAATAAAATAGAGGTGTAAAATAAATCAAATTGCTCTAGTGATGGCAATGGGTAGAGCCGAGCCGACATATAAGCTCGTGCTCGTTTGTCGGCTTGTTACTCGTGGATCAACTCGGCCCACAAGCTCGTGGTTCGTGAGTCGAGTCGAGCTCAGCTCGTGAGGTCGTCTATTTTTTTTTTTTAACAATACCTAGACGTTTAATAATAATAATAATAATAATAAAAAAATAACGAACCGCTAATAAAAAACGAGTCGAACAACTCGTGGCTCGATTGCCATCGCTAAGTTGCTCGATAGAAAAATGATATTATTCATTAAAAAATTGAAAAACCTTTAGGCCAGATTCTTAAATGTAGTCCCTAACAATCTGAGTCCTGACACAACCCATTTTACACATTTACGAGGGAACACATGATATTTTGATTAGAAAAGAGCTCGTCTTTTTTTTTTCTTTTTTGGCAAATTAGATGACATATGTTAACCGTACTACATTTGAGAGATAAAATTAAATAAATTATTTAATTCTACTTTTCATTAAACCTATCACTTAACGTCAATAGAGCTAATGCTTTAACATCAGTGGTGCTAAATAACATTACTCAAAGATTATGCTCTTTTTTTATGGCCATTATTTGGGAAAAACATTATTTTGAACAATAATTTTTTGGAGAATATATGATTAAAAAATAAAAAATCTTTTTAAATTTACGTGCAAAATATTTTATTGTATGAATATGTGTTGAAAACGAGTGTTAAAAAAAGAGCTTAATACAATATCACAGAACAAACAATTGCACAATTGTCCACATATACAATAGCATGAAAGTTCTCTCTCTATCCCTGTGCTGCAACTTGTAATAATAAATGATCATGTGATATACTTCAAATTGAGTGAATGAATTTTTGAACGAAAGGATTGATACTGTCACAGGCGACTCATAGCAGAAACTGTTGAACATGGTTGATGAACCTGCAAAAAATGCCAAGTGGGAATGCTAAGTTATTCAAACATGGTGAAAGATAACCAAGAAGTAATCTTCTATTGCATTTTAACAACCCATGCAAACTAACTGTAAGCCATAACCAGTAATTCACTTAAACACAGCAAAGATGAATGAAAATAAAACTGGGTAGTCAATCGAAAGAAACAAAATGAATTGTAAATAAACGAATCATAAAGAACTCGCTGTGTGATTGAAATCCAAAACACCACACTCAGCAAGGGCGAATCATCTGAAGAGATCCCATATAAGTATAATCAATCTCTTTCCCAGCTTAATACGAGATGTAAGTACCAATTGCCAACATCTGAAAGTCTCAAAGGATCCACCTCGCCATGTTTTAACAGTTTCAAGTCTTGATTCACAAGTGGGTTTTCCCTTCTATTACATTACATGCGAATTCCAAAGTATAGCTGAACAAATTAACTAGCACCATAATCCTTTCTTGTGAATCTGTTCTCTATCTCCTGTTCAAAACTAGTTATTACTCCTTCGACACACAAAGGATGACTTGTTATGCATTCGGTCAAAACTTGAATTCATTTACTTAACTCTCCAACTAAAACTTTTTTTAAAAAAAAGTCCAAGCTAATGAATTAATAAATCAAATGTATGGTTAAAATTAATTGTTGGCTCTAAATAGGGATTTTAATTTACACCAAACAAGGGCTAAATGTCAATTTCACTTTGGATGTCAAACAAGACATGCTTTGTGCAATAGAAAGTGTATTCAAGTGCCTTGTTAATCTCTTTTAAGTTTTCACTAGTCACTATGCAGCCTATGTTCTGACAGGTTAATCCCTTCATTAATCTTGAAACTGCCATATAGGTTTTTTTATGTTGTCAATCAGTTGAATGGATCCAAAACAAAAGACCTACAGAGGCAAGTTTCAATATGATAACATGAATGCATTCTCAGAAGAAATAATCCTCCATAATGTATGAATTCCATTGCCACCAGCTCACAAAAAACACGTAAAATTTATTTTCACAAAACTTACAGCCATCTGGCAATAAAGTTAACCATTGAATCACAAAATGCTCCAAAATAGAAGTTGTTGGAGATGGTACAAATCCCTTTCACAACGGTTAAGTGTGTAGAAGTACTATAATTCCTGTCTCTAAGACATGTAAAGATAAGATGGAAGTTCTGTATACAATGATGGATTAAATAAAAAATGTGGTTGCACGTTCACAATGACCAATGACCGATATCATTATGCATTCATTGAAGCTAAATACTGGAATACAATAATAATATTAGTGTCGTGAAAAAGTATACTGTATACCAGAAAGGTTTGGTATACCATTCATGTTATTTCAAAATGACGCTTTTAGATAGCCATCATGGAAAAGTTAAAACTCTTCATTGTTTGGGACTAGCTCAAAAACAAGAACCAACAGTTTCCATGGAGGTAATTTAAAGGAAGTGATGGTCCTTAAAACACTTAAAGGTAGTTTGGGAAGTGTTTATAAACAATTTAAACTATTAATAGATAGAAATGAGTGGTGGATAAATTGATAGTACTTATACGTCCCACGGAATGTGCAAATAAAAAGTGATTTGATCGTTTATAAATAGTTTATAAACATTTGCCATCAATTCACTTACATTCTCGCGTTACAAAATTACTTAAATCTTACTTCAATCTCTAAAGCTCAACAAAAAACAAATAAAGCACGCAATGAAAACTTTCTAAAAAAAAATCAAATATATTAAGCAACATAGGTTCCATAAGAACCATTACACCAATATATAATTCACAACAGGCATTGTATGTTTGCTTGCAATGATAGGTATCATAAAAACCATTACATTTACGCACATTGACAGTTTACCATATAGCCATCATTGTATTTGCACAATTTAAGGACAGTCACAGAATGTTATATTTCATGGTACTTTGTTAACCATGAGTGTATTTGTAAGTGATTTTAAAAAAACCATAATTAGAACTATCCATAACACCAGTTGAGATGACAGTTTCTGGCCATCACTAAAAATCTCAAGTGATGGTGCTTAGTCACCAAGAAAGAATCCTTGTTGATCAGATCATGTAGTTTAAGAAAGGAACTTTAAAACAAAATGATTATGTTTATAAGGAGATCATTTATACCCAACACCCTAGAAAAAATTGAAGTCCTTCAATTTAGGAAGAGTAATTTCCTACTAGTACTTTAGACTAAACACCATGAGCTTCAAAACCTAAGATTGAATAGAGAGGCATAAACTTCATGTCTTATGTGGTTGGGTACATGGGGATTCCATTACTCTCCCCACTTTAAATTCCACAGCAAAAACTAAGCATGCTAACATTTCGAAAGAATTGTCACTAAATATTCCTAGCGAAAGTGAAACAATTCAATCTACAGACGATCTGGGTGACAATCAAGAGGTACGCTAGTCTAAAAAAATGTATTTTGCTTGGCTAACGAAAATGCTTCACTTTGTTACATGATCTAAAACCCTCAAGGGCCTTGAGGCAATGTAAATTGATATTGATCCAATCTGAAGAAAAATGCAGCCCAACAGATAAGATGAAAATAGTTGCAGTCCAAAAACGTGAAACCAATTCACCTTGAAGTTGGATAGTCAAGCATTCCAAGTTAATCTAATCATGAATTCTCAACTGGTTCATCTGAATCTGAATCCGAATCAGAATCACTTGCATTATAACCTGCAAGAACTAAACAGTTCATACGTAGAAAAATGCCAGGCAACTGC
This sequence comes from Fraxinus quadrangulata, assembly GCA_903798255.1. NCBI lineage: Eukaryota > Viridiplantae > Streptophyta > Magnoliopsida > Lamiales > Oleaceae > Fraxinus > Fraxinus quadrangulata. Next base: position 18,860 of record CAIGRB010024630.1, read on the forward strand.
ACGCACAAACACAGAGTAGACGAAGATCACCTGGGCGTTTATTACTGACTTTCCAAACTGAAGATCTCACTCTTGAAGCTTTTGTTATCCAAATTTTTCCCTACAATCTCAAAGTACGTTAAAAAATGAAAAATCGATATTAAATAAAACAAAATATAGATAAACTATTGTTAAAGAGAAAACGCAAAAATAAAATAAAATAAAATGATAGACCAGAGAAAAATAATAAAACCTTTTGGGCATCTCTGGGGACTCCATAACCACTGTAATACATCTGGCCGACGAGCACCTGCATGTTGATATCCCCAGCCTTGGCCTCCTTGAGGGTATCAACGAACCACCGCTTTATGCAATCTGAAATCACCTCCGACAGCCGCAAACCCCGCTGTTTCTCGGCCTCTCCGCCACAACTTTCTTCCTCCTCCATCGTCGGCCTCTTCCTCTTTTTCTCGCTGCTTTCGTTATTCGATTCGCGCCGCCCTTTCGAAAGGCGTGGAGATTTTCCCATACGAAGAAAGAATAATAGCTAATTGTCACACATATATACACATGAAAAATTGTCACACTCTGTTTAAAGAATTTGGGAGGGTTCTTGAAGCAGAAACTGGATTTTTCCCTCGGAACGACGTCGTCAAGTCAACACAAAGGCGGGCTGTGTCCAAATTTTAGGCCGTAGTGTGTGGGCTCAACTTTCGGAAAGTAGGGTTGGGGCGAAAAAACTCGAAACTCGAAAACCGGACGTGTTCTGAACCGATTCGGATTGATTTGGTTTTCTTTATTCGGTTGGATCGGTTATTTAAAATTAAAACCAACCCGATCCGACCAAGAAATTGTTATAAAACATACCGTATGCTAGCTGGCTCATCGTTCTCTTGATATTCCCCCATCCCGAAGATTGAATCAGGAAAGGAGTAATGGATTAAGTGCTGAAGTGGAACTTGTCGACTGTCTCTTGTGCCCTTGAATCCGACTGTAAGTTTCCTTTTATCTTCAACGACGTCAAAATTCCATTTTTATGAGTTAGCCCTAATTTAGAAAAATGACAAAATGCCTTTCGCCCACTTGTATTGGTCAGTAATCTAGATTTCTAGTTCGAGGGTCCATCTGGCATCTATTTTCTTTTGATTCTGTGTATTCTTCAAATGATTTCAGTTGTTGAATAACGAGCATTTAAAAATTAAAACCTTAAAGATTTTGATCCATCAAAATGGCACTTTTTGGAAAATTAAGATGGATTTCGAGAAGATTTACGACGATTGCTGCGACTCCTTTACGTATTTGTGTTGTTGGTAGTGGACCTGCTGGCCTCTACACTGCAGAGAAGGTATGTTTTTCTGTATTTTTTTGAAGGTCAGTTGAATATGTGTTTGTATTTATGTTTTATAAATTTATGTACTATTGCTGTCAAACAAGCGGTGCCATATTTGTCGTCTCATTTATTTATTTTGGAATTTTCTAGATTTTGAAGGCACATAAAGAAGTAGAAGTTGATATAGTTGACAGATTACCAACTCCCTTTGGATTGGTGCGGTCAGGTGTTGCACCTGATCATCCAGAAACGAAGGTATCCAAAAAAAGTGGGATTATATGTAGAAGCATTTTTATTTATTTTGTGGTTAGTTATCTAGGTCAGCTGTTATATTACTTGTTTATATGCATTTTTTTTTCTCCGAGAATAAAGATTCTTAATTGGACTTAGTTTATGAGAAAATTCTCAACAGATAGTGATTAATCAGTTCTCTCGAGTTGCACAAAATGACCGTTGCTCATTCCTTGGGAATGTGTCTGTTGGTTCCTCCGTATCTTTGCCTGAGCTACATGAGATGTATAATGCGGTAAGATACTGGGTTTAGGCAAGGCATTTGGTCAGGATAGATATTTTCTTTCTTTATTTGTCTTTGCTGCCACATTACATACGATAACTCAATATGAAATTTCTCTTTAGGTAGTACTTGCATATGGCGCTGAAAGTGATAGAACTCTTGGCATTCCAGGAGAGGTACTTAAAATAAACTTAGCATGTCTATTTGACGTGTTCCCCTTAATGATTAGTGGATTACGATGTTGCTCTTCTTAATGGGAGTGCTTGTAATTTAAGTTCAATAATTAATGAATCAGTTCTCATTTCTCTTTTGTATATTATTTAAGGAGTTGGGTGGAATATATGCTGCCAGAGAATTTGTTTGGTGGTATAATGGGCATCCAGACTGTAGAAATTTAGCTCCAGATTTGACAAGCGGTGATACCGCTGTTATTCTTGGTCAGGTACATTATATTGCAAAATATATGCTGCAATTTGATGGATGTGAGATTAATCTTTTTATTCAAACTTCAAAGTATTGCTGTGTTTAGACTATTTAAAGGGTTTATTATCAATAAATTGGTTGGTCAATTACTAATGATTAACAAATCACATTTATCCAAATGTGATAGTAAGGGTCAAGCTTCATACTTTAGGAGGGCCGAAAAGAAACTGGTTAAATAAGTGTGAAGTAGCTTTAGCCTTTGTTTGATATATATTAATATACGAAATTTTAGAAAAAAATTGGATTTTAAACCGACCTGAGTTCTTATAAGATTGATAAGATTTACAGAAATTATGCTTTCTCTTTTCATGATGCTTACAAAATATACTTCAACAAAGAATCATCTCAATTTAATGAACCATTCAACTTATATATGGAATTAAAATTCCAAATTAACTTCTCATTCCATGAGTGGGTACCAGTCTCCGGTTTACCCCTTTATTGTTACCATAAGCACATACAACAAAAGGAATTTTCTGTAACTTTTCACTCCATATATATTAATATATAGAATTTTAGAAGCAAATTGGATTTTAAACCAACTTGAGTTCATATAAGATTGATAAGATTTACAGAAATTATGCTTCCCGTTTTCATGATGCTAACTTAATATACTTCAATAAAGAATCATCTCAATTTAATGAACCATTCAACTGATATACAGAATGAAAATCCCAAAGTAACTTCTCATTCATGAGTGGGTACTGGTCTCCGGTTTACACCTCTATGGTTACCTGAAGCACATACAACAAAATGAATTTTCTGTTCTCAGGAACTTCATTGCCAAAGATTTTGCTGTCTTCTTGACCATAAGCTGTACTTGCTGTTAGGGTAATGTGGCTCTTGATGTGGCTCGAATTCTTCTACGGCCAACAATGGAATTGGCAAAAACTGATATCGCAAGCCACGCATTGGCTGCGTTAGAAGAGAGCTCTATAAGGTTTGACTTCTGCCATACGGTATCATTCAAACACATATTAGCAGAATTATCGGAGCGGTAATTGAGTTCACAAATATAATTGCAGAAAAGTTTATTTGGTTGGAAGGCGTGGACCGGTACAAGCAGCCTGTACTGCAAAAGAACTACGTGAAGTTCTTGGTAATATTATTTTACCTTTTCCTATCCATAGTATAAGAAATAATATATTCAATAATTAATTTATCATTTCACTAATGCCCTATATATGGGTTTCAAGATTGTTCTCTTTATCTGTATTTTGTTCAGTATAAGAGGACTATTCCCTTATCCCAATGCAACAAGTAATTTATTTACTAATATTATTATTGGCCATTGGTTTTCATGTCTTAGTTCAGTATATGACTGTAAACATTAGATCACGATGACCTGAACATGTTGCAGTTTCTTTTGCTTCAATTTGAAGTCATCTGGAGTGTATTTTTTTTCTATAATTGGTTGATGGTTATGTTGGAGTTGGGGTGGAGGAGAAACTTTGTAATGCCATCTGTTTGCATTTGTCTAAGACTTGGAATCGCATCACTCAACTGAAAGTGTAGTTTTAACTTGTAAACCGGAATCTTGTTGCAGGCATTAAACATATCTCGATTCAAGTTAAGCAAACTGATTTAGTTACAACTCCAGCAGATGAGGTAAATTTTATATACAATAACTTTTGTGCCTTTTGTTTCATAGTTAATTCAAGCTATATCCTTTTCACTCTAGTTTTATATTCGATTTTATGCATTTTCACCATATCCTTGGAGTTTGTTTATTTCATAACTTGGCAAGGTAGAAATGAAGAACAATAGGATCCGAAGGAGGGTTTATGAGTTGATTTCGAAGGCAGCCTCATCTGGACATTCTCCTCCTCTTCCAGGTCAACGTGAACTCCACTTTGTCTTCTTTCGTAAACCAGATAGGTTTCTAGAGTCAGAAGATAGAAGTGGTCATGTTTCTGGCGTACGCCTTGAGGAGACAACTCTCCAAGGTAAATTTCCTTGATAATTTCTGTTGAAAAAGTCTGTAAGAATACTACGTGCTTCTTTTTTTTTTTAATTGTTCCTTAGATGTCATAGCATTTGAGCTTATGATTCGAGCTGTATCCAGCATCAAAATTTCACTGTTATGAAAATAATAGATAGTTGCCACTTTCTTAATTTTTATTCAATGTTTTCCAGTTTAATCAACTCAATGATTAGGGAGATGAGAAAATATTTGGGATGGCATAAGGAATACTTTTATGCATTTAGGGTTTGTTTGGGATGTTTTCAGATAAAATGACTTGAAAGAATATTTTATTTGAAACTTTTCAAAAATTGCTTTTAGTAATAGTGTGAAAGAGAGCGGTGGGGTGGGGATAAGATGTAGCTGACTGACTTATAAGATGATTTGAATCAAATGAAGTGGATATGTTCTGGAAAATAGATAAAGTTTTTATTATTTATTATTATTTTTATTTTTTAGTGTGCATATTCCGATTTCTGATTTTTATATTTAATTTTTTTCCCTCCTTAGCCTTTGGCCCTTTGTACATTACAAGAGGCAGAATCTTTTCAACATTCATGCTTTATGATTTTGCCTGTGTAACATATTGCGATAGTAGAAATTTATTGAGGCTGAGGTGAAGATCTTGTGCACAAAATAACTTAATATCTTAATTTTATCACGTGGAGAGTTTTCCTATTTCTTTATGTAGAGCGGAAAAACTTTGAAATGGGAGTTGTTCTTGAAGTTCACACTGCAGCTTTTTACAAATTTTAGTTATACATCATTGTTTCAGGCTTATGCAATGCATGTTTGTTGTGTAGGCCAAAGTAGAATATGCACACAAGTACTTTGTGCTAGGACTAATTGTAAACAGAAAATATTATACTTTGTCACTTGAAGATTTGTATTTGATACCCAGAGTTTTATGCCTTCATTTAAATGTTTCTTTTAATGGAACAAATACTCTTCCTCGATTCCAACATGTGGGCCTGGTGCGTTAGAAAACAAAATTCAGGTTTTGAAATTGTAATAAAACAGGCTTTTATCTATTTATTTGTTTTGGCGATCAAACTGCTTTCCAGTTTAGAGTTGCTCATATAAACATAGTACATATTTGGTTGAGCAACTTTCATAACTGGCAAAAGAGTTACAGATTAACCCTGGTTTACCTGTGTTCTTTTCTGTAGGATATGATCTGGGAAAACAAATTGCAGTAGGTAATGGAGTATTTGAAGACATATCGTGCGGGTAAATACTCTGGGTCTCAACCTCTAATTGTAAACGTCCCATGAAGTTGTATTGCATCTCTGTTTCTACTATATCTTTTATGGTGTTACATGACGATGCCAAAATTCAGTATGCTGTGTGATAGGATGCACAAGTATTTTCTTGAAGTGAAATTGTGAAAGTATCACTATTGTAATCCATAGCAGGGTACTGAGTGGGGCATGGGTTGGCCATTAAACATTCAACCATTATTCAATTTCCAGAGAAAATGAGGAGAGGAATGTTTATATATGGGAATGGGGCTTCTTTACTATCTACATCCATTAATTATATTATTTATTTGTCGTTAATGTGTTCTCTTGTTGCTTGCAGAATGGTGCTCAAGAGCATTGGTTATAAATCAGTAGCTATTGATGGTTTACCATTCGATTATGACAAAGGTACATTGAAAAATTGCTACACTGACATTGAGTTTTATATTTCATTCATACCTAATATATGTGGTAGTATATGATGCACTGCACTCCTTCTAGACCGACAATCAAATACTCCATGGCATGGGTCCAACAAGCCACATCCCATGTCCTATTTTTTATATCCTCTATATATTTCTAGCACCTGAGGGATACTTGGTGATATTCCCTGGGCAAATATCTGACATGGCATGTGCCTTGTCCTATATTAATAAGTATAAAATAAGATTAAATATATAAACTAAAATTTTTATAGAAATTAAATCAACATGTTCCCGACCTTTGTGTGTCTTACTTGCAAGAAAAATGAAGTGTTGCCGTGTCTATGGCAGTGTAACTTAGGTGGTAGTTGTGTGGAATCCCAATACAAACAGCCAGGCCATACAAGTATGGTCCTCTTGAACGAGTTCGTGACCACTAACAAATTGACACTTGGTTTGCCACGGTTAGAAGCCTCTAGTTTTTTTTTTTTTTTGCTTATTTTATTACGTTTATACAGGAGATAGTACCTCTTCATTTACTACTATATGATTACATTTTCTGGCCTCGAGGTTAGGTTTAAGCTCCCTTCTTTGTACACATTTCTATTTTATATGCCATGGTAGGGGAAGCCTAACCTATGTCCTGCTGTGGTGGAGCCTAAAAAACACACTGGTGCTATGATGGCGTTAAAAAAAAAAAATTGGTACGTAACTTAGCAGACTTGAAATTATATAAATTTGACCTTAATTCTTGGACAAAATTTTATCCTGTACTCCAGATCTGGCCATTTTTCTGCATGGAACCATAATTCTCAAATTCTTATTTTTCAACTGCAAAGAAATGTGATTCCTTCCCACATTCAAATTGCCTAGCCTCGTGCTCGTCTTGATTTGTTTTCCAGGAATTGTTCCAAATGTTGGAGGTCGTGTTTTGGCCGATTCATTGAAAGATGTTCCACAATATGAGACAGGACTATATGTGTGCGGATGGTTGAAGAGAGGACCAACTGGGATCATTGGCACCAACCTTTATTGTGCTGAAGAAACTGTGAGTGTATTTCTTCCATGAACAGAATTGAATGTGCTCTTATTCATGGTTATCATCAGAGATTTGGGGGAACGATTTTATCATTTAATGATGAACAGTGATTGTATATTTTTGCAAACTATTTTGCTGATCACCTAAATCTGTGGAAGGTTGCAAGCATTTCTGAGGACATTGAGAGAGGAGTACTAACATCTAACTCAGCAAAGCCCGGGAGAGAAGGACTACTTCAGTTGTTGGATAGTAGGAATATCAGAGTTGTCCAATTTGATGACTGGGAGAGAATTGATACGGAAGAGAAAAGGGGTGGGAATTTGAAAAACAAACCCAGGGAAAAACTTGCCACATGGGAGGAGTTGCTACAAGTTGCCAGAAAATGAAAGCATCTTTCTTTGTGGATGGTGTAGATGGTTAACCCTTCAAGCAGACAAGCGCTTCCATTTCCATCAGAGAGTATGTTATCTTTTCATTAACTGGTCCTGCTTTAGTTTGTTGGGCCATCAGCACACGTGAATAATTTTATATGATATCGTTACCTAGAAATAAATACACAGTGGCAGAGGATTGTACTGATGGTTTCATCTGCATTATTCCAATTTTTTTTAGTCCAGCACATAATTCTGAAAATTCGAGCAATAAAAGGAAGAAACCAGAGACATAGTTTTGCAGAAAATACAAGCTTTTCTTGTCACGGGAACATTTCATATTCGGTATTTTCTTTAGATCACTTGGTCGATCAATATAAATACCTGGATCGCGTGCATATAGTTGCTAGGGATTACAAATCTTAGACATCATTACTTTGTGTTATTTATTAATTGCTAGTCAAGTCCTTTGGAAATTGTACTAGTATTACAGTCGAGAAACTTCCTAGTGTTTGCTATATCAACAGTGAGAAGTTATTATCCTGCTCATTGGGCCAAGAGATCAATTTCATTTATTTCAGTTTTGATTAGTTGACTGAAATACGTATGATTGGTACTCGTCTGACTTGATAATTTTACACGATATTCTGTATGATTTGCAAGATCCACTGACAGCTTCATTGCCATAGGTTAGTGTATATTTTGTACGATTGTAACTCGTTACAGATTATCATTTACCATATATAACACTGAACTTAGATAGGGTTACAATCTTGTATAAATACATTTTGAGTTTTATGGAATCAATATAACACCACCAAGTTATCAAATCTCAATTTGGTACCAGAGCTACTATTTGAATTTTCTCCAAACCCTAATCCTAATTTCTAAATTCCTGAAACCTAGTCCTATCGTGTTGGCATGCCCCCATTAAGACCCACCCTCCGACGAGTGTGTTGCCGCCTCTACCGTTTGCTCGTGTGTGACCAAACGAACATTTATCATTTTCTTGGCTTGTAATTGGAGCTATATTTATAACTGAATGATATTCAGAGAAGAAAGCTTCCCAAATGAACACTGCAAGGTATTTTGAAGACCAAGTCACAAATAAAATTTCAATTCTGGGGTCTCTATTTGTCTCACCCACTTGAGCGAGTTTATGTTATATTGCAAGTGTTTAACGTCGAAAAATTCTCAGTTATTGTTATGTTAAATTTGGGATCCCATTGGTGGGGAGTGAGTGTTGTGGGTACTTCGTAACCAAGTTTTTTCATCAAATGATTGAAATATAAATCTGTATTCTAATTTGTCAATAGTAGTAATTAGTTCCATTTAGGATACGAGTGTTTCATTCATATCTAAATTTTTTACTTGAATTACATTGTTCAACATTGTACATGATGTGATGCCTTTTCTATCGTCAGTTTCAAATGGTTCTAACTGCAACGTGTAGATTGATACTGTGTTCGAACATTTTTAAATGAGGGCGGAATTTAATTAACATATTGAAACGTGGACATCCGACACGAAGGGAAACATCAATAGGCACGGGTCAAACAATCTATTAATTAATAGATCAAAAATACAGCAATGTTCGTTTTTGTAATTTTGCAAAATTAACGAAAGATCAATCAAAAGAATTATGATCAACTCCCTTTGTATCTTTTTCTTTTGACTTGATAATGAAGTGAAATTAAACGTATTGGTCTTGATTTTACCACCACTTCTTTATTGTATTCGGTCGCAACCACTGCTCGAATTAAGAATCTCCATTCTTAACTTCATGCTAATAGCTTGATCAATAATCAAGATTGTACGTTAAGCATCAATTAGTTTTTATATTCTCCAACAACTTGAAGAAAATGTTGTCTGTGAAAATATTCAATGAAGCATCGCGTCATGTGAATTTGCTTGAAGACGATTTACCATTGCATGCTAGGTCATGGATGAAAATATTTTTTCAAAGCTTAATTCCTTTCTTGATTAATTACTTTGCTTTTAGGTAAAACAATTATCAAAAATAGGAATGGTTACCGAAAATCTTTCTCTCTCAGTTTAGACAATTAAAAATCACCAGTATATTAAGAAAGTCAGTAATAAAGTTTATAAAAATATGTCATATATTTTTCTCCAGCAGTTCTCGTGGTTAAATCAGAACAACCAAATAGGTTCAGAAAGAATAAACCTCAGCAAACAAGCTGACAGCACCCCTACCCTAAAAGTGGGAGATAAGTTTCAACATGATGGTACCATATGCACTCGTGGTAAGACCTTGTAATTAAATTCCGAAACATAGGACCTTGAACCATTCAAATTGCAATATCTCAATATCGAAGTGGATCTGCAAACCACTTTGGTACTCTCTTACCACTTCAGATGTCGAGGTGTCATGATTTGAGTGACTCGAATTCTTAAGTATCTTGCTTTAAGTGGACAATCCTAATACATGTGCATATATGGTCATTCAATTGAAGTTTTTCTTCAACAATTGAGATCTCGAATATTCTTTTAGCGAGAAGGACTCGTGAAGAAGGAAGATTATAAAAATCTCTTCGGACCGTCTGCTTTCAAAGCATGTTCATAAAAGCTTCTTGCTCTACAAAATTTCTCATCTCTTTTCTTTTCACTTTTAAGAGCTTTTATCTTAAGATTGTCAGCTCTTGAAAGATATTTTCTTATCTATAAATGTCAGATATTAACTCTTAAAAAATAAAAAGTTGATACTTAATTTGTAGCTAGAATGTTGTCGTCAAAAAGAAATGACTCTTTTGACATTCCCACTTTGAAAATCCCTTAAATTTCTTGGTGATTATAATTGAATTTGTTGAGTTCGGTTGCTTTCATAAGTGGAGTTTGCTCGTAATTATTAGACTTGACCCAAACAAGGTATTGGGTTTTGGGTTACTAGTGGAACCGATGAGTTATTACATAAAAATCTACAAAAAAATTTAAAGTATAAATATGTTTTTTTGGCAAAATTAAAGTTTTTAAGTTATTTTTCATTAATATTTAGGTCTATAAAATAAAGTAATAAGTTGGACCAAAGTTTTTTTACAAAAAATATTTTAGAAAGCCTAAAAATGATTCATTAGATAGATATAAGATAATACACATAAATAATACTAAAACATTTTGTGTTCTAATATTGATGAACCTACTATTTTCCTTAGACGTCCAAGGTTAAAATATCTTGGACCCAAAAATTTTGCAAGAAAATTTCACAACCTGGTCAATTGAGCCGATTAACTCTATCAGGTACATTTTTATCAAATTAATCTGCCTGGCTCGATCGAGGGCTCGGGTTGCCAATTTTCTGGTCCGATCGGCTAGGCCGGCTGCGTTTTGTAAATATCGTTTTGCTAGCTATCCAACTCGTGACAAGGACAGTCATGAGTTGGTTTATTTATCACATTATTTTGCACCAAATTTTCTCATTTTTAAAAGCATTTATGAATATAATATATTTTGTAATTTGCCCGTGACTTGGTGTCAAATCTTACATCGAAGTAGTGGCCATCTTCTATTTTGTTCTCTCTCTTTCCTAGGTTCATGTTAGCGTCTGGTAGAATGGACAAGAATTAATTTCTCTTATTTATGATGTTTGGTGCAATTGATACCTAGATTAAATTAAGTCGGAGTGCTTATCCTCTTTTAAAAAAATGAGTACCGATTTTCCTGTCTGACTGGTCCGGCCGGAGCCGGATTTTATAACTATGATTTTGCTAGCTATCCAACTCGTGACAAGGACACGACATGAGTTGGTGTATTTATTACATTATTTTGCACCAAATTTTCTTATTTTTAAAAGCACTTGTGAATATAATATATTTTGTAATTAGCCCGTGATTTGGTGTCAAATCTTACATCGAAATAGTGGCCATCTTCCATGTTGTTCTCTCTCTCTCTCTCTCTCCTAGGTTCATGTTTGGCGTCTAGTAGAATGGACAAGAATTAATTTCTCTTATTTATGATGTTTGGTGCAATTGATGGGGGAACTTTAAAAACAGTCTAGTCAAAGGGGGAAAATATATTTTTGACTTTTTCACAAGTGAATAATTCAACAATGGCCTAATGATGTTTAAAAGACAAAAATACCCTTAAATGAATAAAACAATTACAAAATATGATTTTGTTAAAAAGACACCACTACCTTTTTAGTTCTAACTAAATATAAATCAAACATTCCCTACATAAAATTATAAAATCAGCTTAAATACAAATAAAATTCTCTCATCTTCTTCACTCTGAAAATCTCAAAAATATCGATAGCTGAAGAAAAAAATTGTATTCGGTCAATTATTTCGAATCGGTAAGTATATTTACGTATATTTAATTTCATTTTCATTAAATGTGTGTATATTTTTACTCGATAAATTAAGATTCGACATAGGTGTTGGCAGATAAAATTTTTTCAACAAATGTATAATTTTTTAAAGCATGAACGGAAAAAAATTTATCTGCATAACTTTTCGATTGATTCGCCTTAACGACTGTTGCAAAAAATAATGAATAGTAACAGCCGAAAAAAATTAATGCTAACAGCCAATATTTTTTGTAGTCACAGCCGGCCATCGGCTGTTAACAGCCTAAAATATCTAGGCTGTTAACAGCCGACTGCCGACTGCCGGCTGTGCCGGAAGCCGGCTATTAACAGTCGGAAGTCGGCTGTGTACAGTCGTTGTCGGCTGTTAACAGCCGGCTGTTAATTGGACTGTTTTGTTTTTAATAAGTTTTCTGAATTTTTGATCGGTTACAAATTTTGTTTTGTACAGATATGAGAATTGTACTCCTAATTTGTTATTTTGGTGATTTTGAATTGGATGAAAATAATCGATGGGTATGTAAATGGACAAGTGACGGGTAAAGAAATATGACAACACATATAACAGAGACTACATCGTACGATGAACTGTACCATGATATACGGAACAAGCTGAACGTCGATTCATCTCGATACAATATGGTACTGAGATATCAAATCCAAGAGCATGTACTATTTTCAATTCCACCTGCAATGGTTACATCTGATATTGACGTGAGTTATCTGTATGATTTGAACAAAATGCAAATGACGCCAATTTGTGTGACTTTAGTGATGAATGACAACGCAGAAAGTAGAAATGAACATTCAGATGGAGCTAATGATAATGCAAATGATTTTTGGGATACAATTGAGATAGTTCGCGAGGATGACACTAATATTCCCGAGACAATTGGTCCTCATCGTAACATCACTCAGACGCACATAATTCAAT